>NJCR01002635.1:0-43927 GCA_002234235.1 Fusarium hostae
TACTTTTGGACCATAATTTTAGTGAGGGTTTTGAGTAGCCTACCTCTCCAACGGCCTAGGCCTAGGTAAGGTCAGGTCAGGTAAGGAAGGGGAATTAATAAATAAGGTAAGGCTAACTTGAAGAACGATCTGTCCCAAATTAAAAGCCCAGATACAGTGACTGACTGACGGACAGTACTGCCGAGTACTTTACAAAGTGTGATATATGCTATGAAGACGTATGTACCTAAAAGGTTAATCTGAGGGTAGGTACTTATTAGCATGGATGGAACCGCTGTAAGAAAGAAAAAATTATAGCTCCGTCTTTCTGTAATTTGCCTAGCACTTACAAGGACTCGCTCCTGGAGAAATGGAGCAAGATGCCACAAGGACGAGCGGCTGTTAACCATTTATCAAGCATCGCATCACCCATCGACAGCACCTTGTTCGTCTACCTCAAGAAGAATATTCGTAAGTGTCAATAATCCGGAAGACACCTATACATCAACATCAGACTCCTACAAGCCATATTGCCGGAGCTGCGCCGGCATCATATGGCTTTGTTATGGGTCGCCTCGATCATGCATTCCCATATATTACCAGTTCCAAGCTACATCAGGTTCATCATCGGCCAATTCCTACCTCAATCGGTTTCTTGCTGAATCTCGGTTTCATCATGCCCTGTGATCCAGGTTTGAAGGTACAGTACATAGGTCCCCGGTGCAGAGGAACAAAAGCGCGTCTATTGCTCAAGCAAGGAGGGGCTGGAGGCTGCATTGGCGGTGGTCAGAAGGACATATTTCCATACTAAAACACGACAGCTCTGCTGGTCGATCACCCAATCCGCTGTTTCAAATGTCTTCCGTCCATGTCACTCAATTATTTCCGACATCTGCCACAACAGCCAAGGGTTTTAGGGTGTCTGTGTGAGCCCTGGCCCTCACCAGGTTAAAAAAAAAAATCCATCATGAAAGGAGGGGCCACCAGCGCTACTCCGCGGAGGGAGTAGACTACCTCGAGGTAGTCATGATGTAGTGTATTGAGTTCCAGGTACCAGAAAGGGAACTCTCACTCAAGCTCGATGCCACTGTGGAACGACAGCGAGACCCGCTCCAACAGGTCTCTTGTGAACTGGGCCAAGACGACACAGTACCTCAAGCCGGGAACCATCAAGCCCCGCCTGTCATCCAACAGGGGCATACATGAAGTATGTTTTGGTATGGGGTACCCTTCAGTACCTCTCGTTGAACCTCATCTGTCTTTCATCCATCACCGAAAAAAGGACCACGGACCTCCAAAATACAGCCAAGCTTTGCGGCGGAGACACCCCTGCAACATGGGGACGTGCTTCTACTACTCTCCAACAGAACGCTTCTATTACTATACACTCATCTTCGATATCTTCGATATCATATCAGCTTGAATTGCATGTTGTCGAACGCACATGAACCCAAACGCCGTGACGTAGAGCAGCGAGCCAATTTATGGATACCGAGGTGAGCATCTAAATGTATGACGGCAGATCTGTGAGTCTTGTACCGCACCGCACCGGCAAGCACAGATCCGGTCCCCTACAATATACGACAGAATCAATAACAACTCAAGACGAGGTGCAGAGTACGGGTCAAACCACACGATAGGATGTGGTGACTGTTTCGGCATGGCGGTGCAAGGCATTACATTGCATCGCATCGCATCGCATTATGTACAGAGGCGAGGCACTAGACAAAGTTCTTGTCCCCAGCCGCGCGGTACGGATCTGTTTGTGGTATGACGAGGCGGCGGCGGAGGGGTACCAGGGCTTGGTTCACTCAGAGCTCATGCCTGGTTTCTACGTTCTATCAATTCTTCGAGCATGCTGAAGCGGCACTGGAACAGTTGCCGCATTTCTATCCGTGCCCGTACCGACAGATTCAACGTTAGCGCTAATAAAGAACACCAGCTCAAAGCAGAGCCGACTTCAGCGGTCGATGCGGTGTGGTGCGGTGCATCTCTGTGGGTACCCTCGAGGGGGGTTGACTGGCCGTCACGTCTTTCTAAATATCCCACGGTTCGAAAATGGGTTATTGTCTAGCAATGGCTGGGCTAGAATTCACCCTGATAGCAAAAGTAAAGCCTGCCGTGGTGAGAAGTTTTCAACGGCCATGTCGTTGATATGTGCGACTCGAATGGTGCTTGGCACATGAATGAATGAATCTGTACGACAAACTAGGAGATTTCGGAAAGTAGGCGTGGATGCAGTAGCTAGTGGTTTGTATCACGTCCTCGACCTACCTGGCTTGGAAGTTACCACCTCCACTGCCTACCTGTTGACATGTGCCATGATTTGGCTGACCAAGCTCCAGGTGTGATTATGATTTCCAGCTTGTTCGAGGCTTATCCGAACCTCACACAAGCTGAAATCAACGTGACATCTGTCATAGAATATTCCAGCTGCAACATGAATCTGTCTTGAGACATGGAAAATCGGGATGTTTTCCTCCTGGTAACGTGAGAGAAAGGCCGGCCTGGTCTGCTCAGGCCTTGTTGTGTTGGATATTTTGTTGGATACGTGCCCTCGACCTCGTGCCGACCCCAGCCAACTAAGGTAACTCCACTAACGTTAGCAGAAATGCCAAGAAATGGCGCATGGGCAGGGACAGAGATCCCGCTAGACAGGGATGTCAGAATTGTGGAGGTGATAGCAACGCTAGTTGAAATGTGCCTTTGAGAATCTTTTTGGTCGAAGACTTGCAAGCGGTTCTGGTTTGGGATTGTTGAATATTACCTCGCTAATGAATAGTTTATTAGTGATGATGGAGAGAGATAATACATGGTGATATAGGTGAGAGTGCCGATTCTCGAGCAACATCCGATAGGTAAGAGTAAATCGTTTGTCTGGAGACCAAGGTAAGTTACCTATCCTGTCAATCTGCCAAGACATGTGTTCATAGAGTCGAACTTTCCCAAACATGGCCTACGATCAGTACGTCGAAACCAATAGGTCATGCAAGAGATCCCAGAGATGATCTTATGCTAGTGGTAGTGTTTCGACTTCATTTTGCCTTGATTCCTCGAGAGTATAAAGCCGTGTACTCTCGCCTTCTCCTGAGGCTTCAATTTAGGCATGGGACCTTCAGCCAGGGTATGTAATACTTGGTGCTCCATGCCCACCTTGAAGATAGCTAGCAGGTCATTGGCTGGCCCTATAGCATTGGCATCAGCTTGTTGTAGAACCCTGTAAATGTACTTGAGTGAAACAAGAATACGAGTATATCATGATTATCATGAATTGGACTGTCATTTTGGACACCGATAGGTACCTTAGGCAACACTATGCGTATTGATCAGCATTGAGAATGCATTGCAGGCAAGTTACTTCAAAAGTTCATCGTCAATGAGATCAAACACCGGGCCGGGAAATCTTTCTCCCCACAGCTCAAGCATGATGGAATACCTTAGACACCTAGGTACCTGTAAGGTAAGGTGGCTGCATCCAGTTCAAAGACGGGAAAGGGTGAAAAGATCCAGCTCAGAGCTACAGTGACAAGTCACTCCTTCCACATTGGTGGTGGCTGCCTCGAGAACCTGGTAGCAGAGTCGGTACTTTCTTTATTCCCTTAGAAAGAACACAAACCCTTGCAAGGCACCTGCCTGGTAACTCATGTAGGTAGGTAGCCTTCCTTCAAAACGATTCAGTCATGTAACGTCTTTGCTATTCACCAAAGAGACCACCAACATCGTTCCTCTCTTTGCTCTCGCAGAGGGATCATCCTGTGTGAATGTCCAAATAGGCGCCTCGATTCATTTACCGGTACGGCGTTATACGTTACACCGCTGGGGCCCCTGCAATCGGGCTACCTCCACATTGGATGCCAGGATATTCACAGACACATCTGTATGTAAGTCACAATACGTCCAGTATCCTTTGCATTTTTATTCGTACTGATGAAAAACAGCATCGCTGATAAGCCGTTAATATAAGTTTTGTCTTTGTGACATAAGTCGCATTCACTCATATGAGGGAGTCGTATTAAGCAGCAGCAGCAGCAGCAATAGCAACAACAACAACAGTAACACCACCAAGCTGAAGGAAACAGGATCCCAAACTCGCTCCTCAACGAATCGTTTCTCCTTGTGCTGGTTTCTTGATATCACTTGAAGTACACTATGAGGTATTTCCAAACATCCGCACAAGGCGCGATGAAGCGGCGTGGCCTGCTGGGGCTGTCGCTCTTCTCTTGTTTGGATTTCTCCAAATACGATGCCTGCATATCTTTTCCTATGTCCTGTTCACGCATATGCACCCCTCTACCAACCCCCGAAATTACTTGAGGAAACCTCTATTCCTGACACTACGGTTCTGGGGCTCTGTCGTCCCCACCAACCCTCAATTGAGCTCCGAAGACATCAGGATTTTTAATCGATTATATTCCAAACACAGGTCGCTAGAACACGTAGAACAATCCTTATAAGTGATAAGGTTTGTTAGAAGACGAGCCTACAGGGATGTGCAGGCTTTCATCCCTGCAGGCTGGGGTTGTGTTTAAGAAAGAACCCTTATTAAGTTGAATGCCACCACCATGCCGATCAAGCTGTGTAATTCGTGATGGTTGCATGCAAGAAGTTGGCAGCCCTGCTCAATGCAAAAGTTTCAACAATAGGTCAGACATGAACCCATTACCCAGCAAGCTGGGTGGACTCCGAGCTAGAGTTCAACGAATCGGCATATTGACTTTATAGACCTGGTCGGGATATATTACCTAGTCTTTCCGGGTAGTTAAGGCGGATAGGATGTCAAAGTCGGAAGAAGCACTCGGAAAACTCGAATACCTTGCGCAACCCAACCCTTGACGCTCGATGGATCAAGCGAGCGGGGCACAGTTCCGGCGTTCTGGAGGCCTCTTCTTTCTGAACAATTCTCACAGAGAAAGTCCAGATGCGTTTGGTGTCAGAGCTACAATTCACATCAAAGGAGAGAAAATGAAACAATACCCAGAGGACTTTTCTTTAACCCAGGAATATTCATATTGGATATACATGCGCAGTGCCGGGTCCCTTCACCGCTCGACCCGTATCCGTCACATATCAACATTTATCAGAATCAAAAGGTACGATACCTGACGCTCCGTCCCCAACGCCCTGCGAAGTGGGCGTCGCAATGTCACCATGTACCAACATGTCAGCAAAATGGGATATTTCAGCGACTCCCTGGTCTGGCATTAGCAAGCGACAGATTGTAAGGGACTAGACCGCAATCTTTTCAATATTTGGATTAATCTACTATCTCGTGTTGACGTCACACCGTCTTGATTTACAGACAGACAAAGATCTTAAACAGCATCTTTTACACCGACAACAAAGTGCCTTCACCGTTTGCTCGTGCTCTATCGCCGAGAGCTCACTGGTTCACTACACCCAGTCGACACCCGTCACGTCAACCCCGGTTCTGCTGCCGACAGCTATCCCTGTAGCCCGCACAAGCTTATCGAAGTTTTCATCTTGACCCTGCCAGATAGCAACGCGGGCCCATGCAACATACCCAATTGTGTCTCACAGCAGCTTGTTGGTCGCCGTCAATCGCAACTCTAAGGGGTTGGCGGCTGAGACTTCATAGTACACTTGATGTATAGTGACACCTTGAGCAACGGTTTCCACGTGGCGCCGGGTGTTCCTGGTGCCTTTCTATACAGTGGCACCCACTTATGCATGAGGAAGGAGTCATCCCGAATTTTATATCCCGTCTTCGGGAGAGTATCCCGCTGCCGCGACTAATCTTGACACTCACCGTTGCTGTGTTCAGACGAGATAGCTGACGATCTCGAACACGTATCGAGATTGTCAGAGCTTTTCTGCCAGCTGTGCTCAGACAATTATCTCCTCATCGGCCAGCATGGAACCGGCGTATCAGGCCTAATATTTTGTGAAGATGTGTTATCTACTGGCTACACCTGCTCGAAGCCCCTGCCTATACTCCCAACTCATGCGAGATACGTTGCAGACCTTAGAGGTAAGATTCGAGGACGGTTCCTATATTGACCGGCTTTTGGCTGCCTGGGCAGCTGTGCACATCTATTTCAAAGTTGTAAATTCCTTACATGACTGTCAACCTCCTCATCAAAAGCCTGGCTGCCCGATCACGCCAAACAGGGGAGTCACCACCTTCCTGGTTGTTATCATCGCCTCTCTTTTATTGTATGTGGTTGAGTTGTCGAGGCTCTAAATCTGTCGAGTGCGACGCTACTCGTACCGGCCTGCAGTTCACACTACTACACAGGAGGGTATTTCCATTGCTTCAAATATTACCCTCAGTTGCATCCAACGGACATGTTACACGGTGAGCACTCCTTTTTATACCTATGTCTTGTGGTATCGTTCTCACTGAGCTTCTAAAAGAGTCCACCGCCTTTGATCCGTCACTACTAACCATGTTGTGTCCACCCGCAACGCCATAATGGTACAACATACTTTCCAAACTCGTAGCCTTACCCCAAGGTGTAACTTTATACCCTAAACCAAGGCGCAACTTGTTCTTATTGTTTCCCTGAGAGGCCAAGCTTGGATGTGAGATGCGAAAGCTTGGCTCCTGGCCCCGATTTCTGCAGGTCATGAGAGTTCTCAGAGATGTCTTCATGCCCAGTGAGCCCAGGGACCCCCTTCAGTTTCTGTGTCTCTTTGACAAACTTGGTCAAATATACTGTGGGCCTTCTCGAAGAATCATTCTGGCCAGACGTGATGTTCTCTATAGCAGTTTCATACGCTCGGTCATACACGTTGAAGTCAACGGCCGTTGGCGAATCGGACACCATATCTGGAGTAGCCTCATTGGAGGCGAACTCGTCCATTGTTCCTGTGCCGATTCCCAAGAAAGGGGTGTTATTTTCCTTTGTTTCGTGAATTGGCGGAATTTGGCTGCTTTCGTCAGTCTTTTGATTCAGAAACTTCCGGCGCTGGTAAAGCAATGCCTCGATCACCTCTGCCTTTGCCCTTTCTTGGGATGCATCAAAGGTGTCCTCGGTGTGTTTAGGCGGGCTACTGTTCGATCTGGCGCGATGCTTGGCCAAAGTGGTCTTGAAGCGATGAATGGCTTTCATGACGCAAAGGAGGTGATTCATCTTGCGAGTAAAGGCACGGTTAACCTCAAGCTCATTGGGAGGTTCCACCATGTTGGCACAGTTCTCTTCAGCGGAGAGCAGAGTGTCCGTACCCTGCTTAGTGACCCAGGGATGCTCCTGTTTAAGTGTTAGCTCTGCTATGTCGGATGCTTGCAAGGCCTGAACATCTTACTCGAAGTTTATCCATGGTTATGCGCTGCTCCGGGTCTTTATTGAGTAGCTTCCGCATGAGGTCGGCAAAGTCCGGATTCTCGTCCTCGGGGATGGACGGTTCATCGGTTCTGATAGCGTCGTACATGTCCAAGACACCGTCACGGTTGAACGGAATGCGCCCATACCTTAGACAGTAGAGCGACACTCCCATGGACCAGATATCAGCCGCGGTGCCCGACACGTCACCATGCTTGCCGCAAAGTTCAGGAGGAAGAAAAGCCGGCGATCCTGCAGATTTTGCTGTTCTCATGTTTTCAGGTTTTTCGAACATCTCGGAAACGCCAAAATCAACGACCTTGAGCACGTCATCATCAGATAAGAGCAGGTTATCTGGCTTGATGTCTCTGTGGATAACACCCTGAGCATGAACTGCGCGGCATATCGTGAGCGTCTCAGAATAATTGGGTTTTGGGGTGATTGCACTCACGATACTCAATGGCTAATATCAGGTCTCGAAACCAATAGCGACAATTTTCCTCAGGGTAGGGATTGGCGTGTTCGTCCAGGCCGACCTTCATAACGACACCCTTTCGGCACACCTCTAGGACCATATAGATTGAATCTTCCTCGGGGTCATCAAGAACCTCGTAGAGTTGCACTAGGTTGGGGTGGTTTAGTTTCTTCATAATGGCAATTTCCTCTCGAATGAGGTGCAGTGCGTCATTGGAGTCCTTGACCCTGGGCACTGAATTGAAGGTACCTCCGACGCCAGGGCCCATACGCCTTGGGCCTCGAGGGCCTCGAGGGCCTTGCCTGAGGATCGTGGATTGGAGGCGTTTCCTGAGTCGAGCCTTGGAAAATTCTTTGACGGCCTGAGGGCTGTGTAAGTCGGAGACGAATTGGGGGCGGGCTGGCTTGGGAGTTCAATACTCACATATTCATTACCGAATTGGTCCTTGGCAAGATGGACAGCGCCATATGAACCTCTGCCAATTTCTTCCAAGATTGTATACTGGTTTACTCGATGTTGAGAGCAGCCATCAACATCCTCGTCCCCAAATTGTGTCTGCGCATCGAGAGTCTCCTATGGAACTGGTCAGCCCAATAAGGTCTTGTTGATGCTGGCATCAGATTCGCACCTTGACTTCTCGATGAGCGCTTGGGGTTCTCTTGTGATGCCTGAGAGGGCTCGAGAAATGAAGAACTTCTGCTGGTTCCGTCCTTGGTTGATGCGATTGTCAATTGGCCAATTGGGTGCATTTAGGATTTGAATAGGCTTTGAGTCTGACTTACAGGTGATGGATGAGTGGTGGGGGAGGTTTATCGCCAGAGGCATCGTCATGTTGGTCGACTCTGACTTGTGGCGAAGGGAAAGTGAACGAGGGTCTCATCTCTGGATGAGTTGCTGCGTCCATTGTCAAGGATGAGATGAGATGAGATGAGATACGCCTAGAGAAAGATATGGGATGAGATTGGAGTTGATCGAATCGAACTCAATAGACTAATCAGTCAGTGACGTTGCCCTGCACCCCACGGTAAACCAATATACTATGTGATATAACAGGAATTGTGTTTTGATAAGGTAAGATACCTAGGTGTGTATGTATGCTCTCCTATTGAAGATGATTCAAAGAGAAAGAGGAGAAGCGCGACAGACAAAAACGGGTTTAAGAGTGATTGTTAGTGCCATGTGATATGATTTGGTGGTAGGTAGTTAGAGGGATGGAACGAACCGAAGGTCTTTTTCGAGTCCCGTCCCGTCTCCAGCTGTGATCACAGTGAGTGAGCCTTGGCTGAGCGGGTTGCTTACAGGCGGGGCACAGTCAATCTAAGGTACCGTAGGGGACTAGACACCTGCAGTCAGCCTACCCAGCTAGGCGTGGGACAACTAGTCAAGAGCTTTAGGCCCTACCCCACCTAAGCTCTTCACTAAACTTCAATAGGCACAGGCGCCACAGTTAGGTAAGGTGGGCGCCCACCTATCTTACCTAGCATGGAGGTTGCGGATGGCGGGAGGTTCCATCATACCTACCTAGGCTTGACCTCCTTCTCCACCAAACAATTCATCACATCGCATCGCATCGCATTCCATCTGCTACACCATCTGTCTCTAGGCTCCCACTATCGCGAATCTTAGTCCAACTCAACTCGAGATACACTTTTCCGCCAACTTCTCCGAGCAATACCTACCCAAAATCACCTCACAGTTCAACTTACACGTCGACCTGAACCCCTTGAACCGCCATCATGGTTGTCTACTCATTCCACATCTTCGACCGACACAGTGAATAACCTTCCCTCGCTCTTCCCCCTCTAGATCTCCCGACTAACAATCCTTCTTCTCTCTTTTAGCCGAATGCGTCTACTCCAAGTCCTGGCTACCGTCGTCTGCAGGCCCCGAAACCGCTGCTCCGAGCACATCCTCTGACGATGCAAAGCTCCTATTCGGCACAGTCTTCTCCCTTCGAAATATGGTCCGTAAGCTCGGCGGCGACGATGACGCATTCATCAGCTACCGCACGGCTCAGTATAAGCTACACTTTTATGAAACACCCGCCAACTTGAGATTTGTTATCCTCACCGACACAGCGACCTTGAGCATGCGCAATGTGCTACACCAAATTTATATCAACCTATGGGTCGAATATGGTGTGATCTACGAGCCAGGAAGAGTGTATCATCTGGGCTAACTTTTCTTTGCAGTGGTCAAGAACCCCCTAGCGCCAGTGGAACACAAAACCGGCGATGGTGTCAAGAATGAGCTCTTCGAATTGGGCCTTGATCAGTTCATCCGGGGCTTGATGTGAGCGAGAGGAGCAAGAATAACGAGCACTTTTCAAGGCATTACCTTTCGGGATACCACCTACAACCACGGGGCTGTTGGAGATGGGGAGGTAAACTCATCCCCCCTCCAGTAAAGATACTGCGCTCCTGGGCATGGCCTAAAGGCTGCAGGTAGGAGGGAGGTGTGTCTACTGGCCTCCCAAACATAAGGAGAATAACCCAGACACAAGAACACTACAATCGTGTCGCCCAGCTCCGAGCAGGATGATGATTTCGGCATGGCAGCGCGAGTCCATACCAGAGCCGGAGAAACGTGCCTCACAGTTCGGCTGAGGAGGTATGCGGAAGTAGAGAAGAAAAGACTATACCCAACGCCATTTCCGGCATCAACGTTACACGAGGAGGGGTGTTAAACCAAATCCCTCGGACTCGACTAAACTATATCAACACCGTACACTCGCCTCTAAATAACCAACATGTGGCATTTGTTTGCGTCTTTAGTGGCACAAATGCTTCCCGATATTATGCTGCTCGTTTATCTCCATCCTTGATTTCCATGTAATGATCCCGCCATGACTCCTCGAAGTTATGTAGCAACACAACAAAACACAACCAGAATACATACGCCTCACGACTTGTTCTCCACTGCTCGTCCCCATGCGCTCTCGAAGCCCCCCTGAGAGTCTACCACAACCAGGCTTGATTCCCCTTGTGCACCTTGGACTTGTGTCTGAGTCTGTGTCTGTGTCTGTGGTTGCGACACCTTGGTGACACCAGTTGTCTGCGAAGCGCCAAGATCGACAGCACTGGCCATCAGATCATCGTCTGTGCGAATTTCCTGCTCCCAATTACTTGAATACACGACAGCGGCAAAAGCCTCAAGGTCACGGACAGTCTCCATTTTCTGGAGGTATTCATTAGGCATTCCATCGCCAATAACATGTGCCTGACGTGTCAACACCGACAGGATCTTAGGCAGTAGAATCACCTTTGAGCGCTGCTGGTCCTTAAGTTCGGGAGTTACGATACCATCTGAGGCCGGGAGTTCGAAGGCGGCCGTGGCGAGCTTGTTATCAATGAGATAGGAGAATCCTGCGTCGAGGAGAAGAGTGAGGACGTGCGTGAAGCTGGGTGATTCAATGAGATCGGCTGTCTCGTCAAGCAGCCGTCTCAGGATTGCCTGTGACGCGGCTGTTGACTGCTCGCCATCCTGATTAGATGTCTCGTCGAGAATGCCCGACTCTCGAATCACTTCGTCCTCCATGCCCCTGGGTGGGAGGAGAAAGTTGAGCCAGTCGGACTTCTGACGCTCCTCCTTTGTAGAACCTTCAACAAGCTTCCTCACCTCGGTCGTCAGCTCAGAGAACCTCTCAAAGCTCAGGAGGTCCCTGGGGCTCAGGCTGCCAAAGACGGTGCGCACGGCGCTCTCCACTCGGTGCATCAAATCCACCCAGCCTTTGTTGAGTAGCCACCAACTGAAGGTCAGGTACTTGCGATTTATGTCGAAGTCACTGCCGTATGTCTGTTCTGTGTTGTCGTCATCGTTGTTCTCAAGACTGATGGTGCCTTGTTGGCCACCTGTTGCGAGGGCCACCACACTCGATAGATAGCTTCTTCGACCGAGGAGGTTGAGTTGTACCCGAGTTAGCATTGTAAGCAGCGCAAGGGTATATATCAAAGTAAAAGACCGCGTCACCGCTGCAGGGTGTGTCAGTTCTGTGCAGAGAAGAAGAGCAAGGCTGCTACTCACCACTGATGGTCACGTCATCCCATAGTTGTCGCTTTGTCTTGCGAGGCTTTGGTGCTTCCTTGTTCGCCTCAACAACAGCGTTGAATGGTGAAGATGTAGGGGCCTGGCTGGTCTGTACACCGCCCTCGCTTTGGCCAGCCATACTCTTCCCATCGTCCTCTGTCAATGTAGTATCGGCGATGCTGGGTGGCGCGGCAGACTCAGGGCCACCATTCTTTATAGCCTTGGTGGCTTTCATCTGCTGAATCTCAAATGTGATCTGCTCCGTGTTCATGGCCTCGAGGATGGCAGTCGTGGCGGAGGGCAGGAGAGCCAGGACGGTGAATGTGCAATCCTCCTGGTTCTGTTCAAAGCGACGTCGCAAGCTGTGTCATGGGTTGTCAGTATATGTTGCGTATCGTTTTTTATCAGGTAGGTGATAGTTACTTCTCCTTGGCGATACGGTCGCTGCTCATGCGCTCGCGGGCATCATTAAGCTTTCCAATGACATATTGCGTCGCGACGTAACCGGCGCCGATGACACCCACGCCGACAGCAATAGGCGTACGATTGTTGCGCAGCCAGCGCCGAGCAGATGTAAACATGATTTGAAGATGGTGGAAGATACGCGACAAGGAAACGGTGATCAATTGTTCATGAGTTGTAGCTGTACGTAACGTATATCCGATAGATCGATTCACCGAGGCAAAGAGCACTGCTATGTGAGCATGTGGACGTTAAAAAGCCGTTGAGGGTTCGGGTTCGGTATGGTAGCTTCTCGTTGGGGTAAGGTTGGAGTTAGGGGAGGTTAAAAAAAAGTTTCAGGATTGGATGTCAATGCCAATGCCAACATGAGCCTGAGCCTCGGCCCCGAATATGGATGGAGGCTTGATATTGACCTAAGAGTTGCCGTACCTTATATCCCGTGGTCGGAGTCGGTAGACGTGGCCGAGGTGGAGTCTGTAAGATGATATGTGGCTGGTACGATAAGATGATTGACATCCATTGTGTGGCTGTGCTGAGCTGAAGCACGGGGTAAGTGGGGACCACCTAAATCGATCCCATGCCCCTCCCTTTTATGGTTCAGTGACGTTGTTTCGTTTGGAGAGTGACTATCTCTAGTACTTTATCTATCTCATATTCTCTCGTGTCCATCTCAGCCTCCTTCTTCAACTCTCCTCAACCATGATCATAGCCCACAATCGACTATACAACAGCACCGACAATATGGATCAGCAAGAACCACCAGAGTTCATCCTCGACGTATTCGCTGACCCGCGCTCGGTTCGTGAAGTCGTCAAAGGCAAGTTTACTGCTTGTTCTCTTGATCGTCATCCTACCCTGGACACCCACCCCGCTATCCTCCCTCGTGACAGTCTCAACGACAAAGGAGTGACAATGCTCTCAAAGGTATCATGAATGCACATCATTAACGCGTCCTCTCACAGGAATATTACATACAATATTCTTTAATCGGTTCTTCCCTTCTATCGTCCCACAAACCCGCGAGGTCCTTGACACGACGCTTCCCTATGTCGACGACGACGAGCTTGAGACTATGATAGATCAGCGCGTCGCGGCTCTCGAGCGTCAGATCGATGTCCAGCGCTCTTCAGGCAGTGCTAACAGCGCCAGCACCGGAAGTGGTAACGGTGGGCGCGGCCAGCTCGTTGTTCAGTTTTTCGAGAAACGCCGTCGCAAAGCCTGGCTGTCGCGTGGCGACGAAGAGGTTTGTTGGGAGTGTTGGACCATTAAAGTGACTGTCGCCGAGCCAAGAACAGAGAGTGGTACAGAACTCCTGCTCACTCTACAGTAACACAAGAGATTGCTAATATACAGCATAGAACGTGCCAAAGTTCGACGAGCAATGGAGCAGACCCTCTCAGCAACAGCGATGAAGATAGTCGCATTTGTTAATACACACAAAGACCACATACCGCCCATCACAACTCAGGGTACCAACCCGTTCCCCTACAAGATCAACATTGACCAAAAGGAGGCGGCAGGTTGGGCAACACGGATGCGCATATACTAGAACGATGACTTTGGAAGAGTCTCGCGCCCTAAGATTATTGCGGGCTTGCGGCGCTTACGCCACCTCGACCTTGCTGTACCTTTGTAGAAACAATTTCCTCTGGTACACGGTCAACGTTGGATTTGTGGAACAGTTTATAGCAGTCAAGGCCTGGCCAGGCTTGGTGAATGGTATAGAACATCCATTCATGTTGGATATATAGATCAAAGGCGTTTGAGGAGTTATGACTAATGACCAGTATACATAGGTCATTCATAATAGATACCCCTTTCTAACTACATGACGACTCGTAACTCTGCCAGTGACACAGAAAAAGCCCAGATCGAGTGTCTCAGCCACTCATGCTTTATCTGAACGAAACACGGGAGAATGACTGGTCTAGATGCTCGGAGAAGACAGATCTGATTCACCGGCAATAAGCCACAGCGAGGCACAGAGACATTGACTTTGCATCAGCGTAGTAAACGTTAAGCACTGTAATTGAGGCCAAATGTAAATAGTAGCTACCGTACGTGGTCAAATGTCCAGACCGTTCCTTTCCTTGCCCTTCCCTGTTCTTTCCATTCCCGAAAACCAAAGCAAGCAAATCCCCAAAAAGCGAGAACATATAATGTGCGCGCAATACCATTCATCATTCCACCCAGAGAACCATCCAAACTCCTGGCAGAGAATAGCATAGCATAAACAGGCCAAGGGAAACGCAAAACAAAAACATATCCCGCAAAATTGCTATTCAGCATCCCAAGCCTTGTCAGCGAGCAGAACGCGCCCCAAAGTCATTATCGTCGTCAACTGCTAGCTGTGAAGCCATCCGAGCACTCGGCATCAGCCGGGTCTCTCTGTTCTAGTCCATACAGGACACGACCCAACATCTACAAGCCACAATCGGGCATTGTATATAGGTCAGTTCTCGAAGGAATTGTTTTGTTTTTATATTCTTTCGTCAAATCATGAATGTCATACATAATTATGCTTATTTCGTCATCTTGCCACGTTCGTTTTCAGTGTCGTCTTGGTCTTAAAATTGAGTCGTATAGCTTCGGGGTAATCCAGGCTTGTTGCTCCGTGGGGGGTTTCTGTTGTTGTTCTGTGATGTGGATCCAATCTTGTCAAAACCCTTAAAAATGTCGAGCTCTGGCATATCTGTAATGCCGCCAGCGTTGGGGCGGGTAAAGTCCAGCTGATCCATCATAGCCCCCGAAGTCCAGTCATTGGGGTCCAAGGAAACGTTCAAGAAGTCGGCAAACTTTGTGGACTGATTTCGCAAAGGAGATTCCTGGAACATCTTGCTTGGGGAGCTCAGGCCTTCGAATGCCTTGCTCGGGGTATCGAACTGCATAGACTGCTCCGGTGGTCGTAGGAGAGGAGCAGAGGCGATAGGTTTTCTGGCGGCGGAGTTGGTAATATCGCCTAGAACTGATGCGGAGACAGTTCGATCTAGACGAGTACGCTTCGCAGGACGCTTGATAGGAGATCCGGCTTCAACTGAGCTCATGACGGGGAAAGTACCATCCTCAAGGCAACCCAGACCAGTCAAGTCCTGATTCATAGAGAACTCTCCATCACTAAGGATACTCACACCGAAGTTGGACGGACAGAAGTCGTTGCCTAGGTAGAAAGCTGGACTATAAGGAATGTTCTCAGCGTCGCCTTTCCTATCGGGCGACTGGAGCATATTGCGGACCGCGTCGCGGTGAAGTCGAAGGTTGGTGTTAGGAGAGGCTGATGGAGGTGGTCGAGCAGGAGGGTTAAGTTTGACCATAGGAGTAATCGGTGGCAGCATCTGCTTGTCGTATGCTGGTCGGAGTGGAGACGAAGAGACAGGTGGAATGGCGGAATAAAACCGTGTCTTGGTCGGGCTGAAAGGAGATGATTTCCGAATACGGGCGATCTCCTCCTCGGCACGGCCCCTCGACTTGTTTCGAGGGCGGTCAGCCTCAGAAGTCAGCATGAACTTTTGGCTAGGCCTGATAGCGGATGACATCTCGACAGATGAATAGTAACCGCTGTCGTCCATGGATGCAAATTTGCGCTTGTGAGACCGTGAGATTGATGAAGCAATATTTCGGGAGACGGGAGGTGGTGTGTTACTTCGATGATCCACATGCCGAGAGACAGGCGGTGACGAGTGTATGGCGGCAGGCAGAGGCGAGTAGAGATATGAGTCGAGAGAGAGTTCTTGGTCGGCCTTGTCAGCAACATCTTCGGGACCCAAGTTGTCCGAGACAGGAATCGTAGCGTCGGACGAGAGATCGACTGGCATTGACATGGTGGCCTGGGAGGTAAGAAGAGGTGGCAGAGCCGGCTGGCAGGTTGGAACAGGGGGTGGTAGCGTAGGCTCCTGAGTCGGTGCCGAAGCCGGACGGGAAGGCTCGAGTCGAGTCGACATGACGTGAAGGTTCTCGGATGTGGAAGCGGACTTGCGAGTCGGCTTCTTGTTCAGGTACTGTGCTTCGTGACCGGGCTTAATCACCCAGTAATGGCCTTTACCAGGGTCGTCCTTAGGTCTCTCGATCTTCACAAAAGCCTTCTGGAGACTGAGGTTGTGGCGAATGCTGTTTTGCCAGCCAGCATCAGTAGGGCTATAAAAGGAGTAGTTGTCACTGATCCACTTGTAAATCTGAGCAAGTGTCAGTCGTCGGTTGGGGGATCGGAAGATGGCCATGGCGATCAGGTCGGCGTAGCTGAGGGCAGGTTTGTTGCCATCATCGATAATTGGAGGGAAACTATCGTGGGGAGGAATAACGGTCGTCGCCTCTGTCTCTGCTTCGGGCTCTGTCGCTGCCACTGGCTCAGCCTTTGTCTTCTTGGCAGGCTTGAATTCTTTGATGGGAGCAGCCTCCATGAGAGCGCGCTTGCCGTTTGGCTTCTGATAGTAGTTGCTGACCGACGAGTCCATAGCAGGAGGTGCCGGGAAGAGCTGAGGATGGACGTTCTCCTTTCCGTAATCCCAAGTCATGTCAAAACTTTGCTTTTGAGGCACCGTCTTAAAGTTCGATAGGTAAGGCTTCTTTTGCAATGAATCCGTTGTATGGCCTCGCCTGGATGGAGGCGCCATCGCGACCATATTTAATTTGTTGCCGTGAGCCGAGGTCAAGGGGATTTGCGAGGCGGAGGAAGGCCGTTGCTTGAAGGGCGAGTGCGCATTGTGAGAGGCGGTGGGTGGGTTGAAAACGACGTTGGAGGTTGAGCTGGTCAAGGGCCTTCGGGCTTGCTTTGGGGCTGAGGGCATAGGAGCGTGACTGGTCATTGGGGTGACATTCTCTGGCATGTCGTCCTGGAATATTTGTAGCGGCCCAGTGGAACTGGGAAAACGCGTGTGTTTGCCCATGTCGATCGAGTAACGAAGCTCGATATCGGGTCAATGGGGGGCGGTGGTACTGAGCAAAATGGTTGAACCAAACGCTGTACTTTAAATCAAGGTTAGCCAGTCGATGCCGGGGACGGAAAGTGGAAGAGATGACGGTAAGATAACGGGCGAAGGTGGGAGTTAAAGAGTGGACACCGGCAGAGCCTAATGGGACGAGTGTGCATGACGGTAAGGAAGAGGGAGAGGGAAAGAAAGGACGTCTCACTCACTGGGATGGAGCGTGGAGTTCCAAGGTAGTAATGAGCTGTGGGGCTGCTTTGACAGGGCTGTCGTGACTTGGTCGGAGCGTTCAATAGGACGAGCAGCCGGTATCTGGGGTTCGTTCACGGTCTCTGAGAGTTGCTCCGAATATAGAAGCGACTCTGGTCCGCAGGAATGAAAATGACCAGGTCGCGTTGACGAAGAAATATCAGCGGATCAAAGCGGTTTAGAATATTGTCGCAAATGAGTCAAGACCGGCTAGGTTGGCGGACGGTCGAGAGGGGAAAGCTGGTGATTAAAGAGCAAATCGTGAACCAGGATAGGGTCGACAATCAGCCAGGTGCAGATATGTAGAAGCGGTAAAGGTTAGGTAGTAAAAGTGAGTAGTCGCCGATTATTCTCTATCAAATAGACGAGACACAAATTTCGATTAATTGTGACTGAGAGAAAATAGCGAAAACGATCTCTAGAAAATGAGGAAGAGCAGAAGAGTAAGAGTGAGAGTGCGAGTAAGAGAGGAGAGGTTGATTGTAGAATGATGCAGCCAAGACGAGGTGCAAGGTGTACCGCGCCCTGCAGTACAAGTGCAGGTGAATGCGGGCAAGATGGAAGGGAAAGAAGAAGAAAAAGAATAGGCCCCCGGCGTAGCAGTTGGCAGCAGCTGGCGTGCGGAGGCGTGGAGCGTGGAGCGCTGGAGGCGTCTTGGGACCTGCTGGAGATGGGGACTAGGCCGGTCTCTCAGTGGGCGCTGTACCGCGTATGGCTGTACCTGTGGCCGCCGTGTGTGAGGCCTAGTGTGGACCCGGCGCAGGGAGAATGATGAGAACAGCGACAGGGATTGGATGGAGACCGCCCGGGCTGACACGACACGACAGGAAGAGCGCGAGAGAGAGAGCCAAAGAGGGGACTCTGCGTGAGCACTGTCTCTGCTCTGCCTTGGTATCAAGATTGGGCGGATAATCGAAATCGATCAGTTCGGGCAGGGCGAGACTGATGTCATATGGAGTTTAATTGATTAGGATCTGATTGAACTCGGACCTCTCTTGTCTCGCTCGCATCAAATCGCAGCAATGAGCATTATGGATGGGGTGAGAAAAGAGGAAGAGAACAGGAGGGGAAGAGAGAGAAGAAGTCGAGATGCACAGCGCAACGATTCGATTCGATAGGCAAGGTAGGTTGCGATAACCAAGTAAAAGCAAGGGTGTGTATAAATCGAGGGCGTGCGTGTTTCGGGAATGGGCGATTGAGAGCTAAAAAAGATCCAACCAACCAAAGGGAGAGCGGAGATGGGAGTTGAAGTCGAGTGAGGTGAGCTCGCCAAGTGAGGTATGGGCCGCTGGGAAACTAGGGGCGTGAAGCTACAGGGATCTTAGGTAACCCTCCACCAGCGTCACCTTAACAAGGGCCGTGAAAGTCCATTCCCATTTCCATTTCAGCAACGGATGCATCACCAGGCGCCCTCATCCTCGGCCTCGACGCGCGCGGGGATTGACGAGAAATGATTGGCCAGTCTGATCTCTAACAGCCAAGAGATTGTCACGATTGCACTGGTTGAGTTGAATGCGGGGGATTGTACTGGGTGTTGGTTGTCGGCAAAAGACACAAAGAAACAGACCTCCTTTCTTCTCTGCCTCTTGAGCCGAGTCAACTACCTATATGCACAAGTCAGATTCATGATGAGACATTCACTCGTCTCGAGGCGAGACGAGGTCGCGCAGTAGGCCATGAGTACGGATTGGACGACACTGAAATGAAGATATCTCCTCAGACTCATGCGGCCACATTGTTTAACCAGGCTGTTGATCATGCTATTCAAGGCCTTGGTGTTTGAGCCTAGCACCACATAAAAACGATAACCGGCTGCTCTACTCCGTACGAAACTTGGTACCAGGTAGGTATGCATGTGTGTAAGGCAGTGGAGATGGCACCCAGCAGATCTCGATCTTGGTATCGGAGTCTCTGTACGTGCTCCGTATTCAAGGCCTAACGTGCAGTGCCTGTGCCTGTGCCTGTGCCTGTGCCTGTTCCGTTCCGTTTCTGCCGTATCAGAAAAGTGGTGCATCCAAGATTTTCAGATTTGAATGCGAAGCGAATATGTCGTGCTCTGACTGATGTGCTGTGCTGTGTTGTTGTTGGTGGTGGTGGTGCTGTGGGATGCTTCCGGATCAGATGCTGGGATTGTGTTTGGTGCCGATCCTACCTTGGACTGAAAGTCTGTCTGTCTTTGTCAGATGAATATGGGGATGGGACAGAAACGGGCACAAGAATCGAGGGACTTTTCGTGATACAGCTTAAAGGTAGCCATCTGATACTACATTACCTACAGTGTAGGACCTGTTCCGTATGGCGATTCAAGACTATCTTTCTTTTCATCCGTTTTTTCTTCTTCTTGATATTTGATTGAAATTTACATATATACATTGACAGCAAGTTAATAGCCAAGGTAAAAGAAAAAGGAAAAGCTCATCAGATAGACGAGACGCCATGCCACGCCATACTATACCGCAACGAGAACAGCCAGCCAGCCACAGTTGGTAGCAAAAAAGGTCTAACGTTAGAGATGCCGAGAGCTATTGAATTGACTACGCCTCTTTGCTCATCAATGTCTTCCTGCTGTCTTTGTTCAAATTTTAGGGGCATATTTCTTCTTCCTCTCCTCCTCCTCTTACTATGTACATGGTATGTATGTATTTTTCCCCCAAGATGATTGATTGATGGATGTAATGGGTAAAGATCACGGAGTTTAACACCCTCTCTCGAGCCCGTGGTTCCGAGCAGGGCTCTTCAGATGATGATTGGCCTTGTCCTTGTCGAGGAAGCGTAACAGGGTGGAATGCACCGCTTGGCAAAGTCAAGACTGTCAAGCACAGCCGAGTCAAGTCAAAAGTCCAGTCACGGGCAAACCGTTGAATAGGTATGTAGGTGTACTAAGGTAGCTTTCAGTTCTTTGGTGGACATAAAACGGCCGCCAAACAAGAATGGGCAGGGATATGGCAAACTGAAAGAGAGTCGAAGTCAGGGTCAGTGCGCGCCGTATTTGTTCTTTTGTAAAAAGAATTGAAAATGGTGTGGGTGGACTGAAGCTAGGTATGTGTGAATTGCCTCCTAGTCCGTCCAAATCGACCAAGTTGAGCTGGCGATCATGAGATAACAAGTTTGGGCGCGCTTTTGGCCGACCAAGACGCGTCTTGAAGGGTAGTCTTTGTTTAGATTGTAGTCGTCGAGAACCAATCAAATACTCCCAAACCTAAGGGTCTGCAGTAAATGTTGCATCTAAAGAGTCTCCTACAGTCTCATAATTGCAATACTGTACGTTTTGGTGCCTGGAAGAGAGAGTTATTATGCTTGTCCACACCCACCATCAGCAAAGGCGAAACAAGCGACGAGAAGAAATACGAGACCCCCGCATTTCAATTTCTCCCTCTACAATCTATAATCTACATACCTACAGTACTTCTTCATCGTCATTCATTGTTCATGGTGTCGTTCTCGGTCTTGGATTTTAATGGATCCATGGATATCCTTGGGTGGCTGATGGCTGATAGTGACATTGGCGCTGATAATGGGGCTCAACAAAGAGACTTTAACAGGATCACCCTTGCATGTGAAGAATCACGATTTTCCTCCGTAGTTTATTAGAGTTTGCATTGAGCTAAGCCTGTGAGCAAGCCACTTGATGTTCATCACTGCCATGCTATCCGGGTTCTGGAACTTCTGGTATAGGGACGAGCCCTTTGTTAACGTAGAGTACTGATATCTTTGTGGTTTATGCCTCGAGATCCTCTGCAGTGTGTCGATTAAAGAGTGGTAGCGAACTATCTCACATCAATTAAAGACCCAGAGTAAACAGAGGCTTCAAAACACGAGAACCGTAAATATTCCGTTACGCCAACGGTCCTGCAGGGCGTTGTAAACCCCATTGCAGCTCCCCATGAGCAACTTTAACTTTGACCAGTTCCGATGGATGGGCATTGCAGATCAAATTACTTCTGCAGCAGAAGTCCAAGACACGCATGACCACTGTTGAAGAAACCCATGGCCATTGAATAACGTGCCTCGTGCCTAATGCCTCATGGCTTAAACGCTGATAAACAGCCTCAACCTTTGGGGTTCACTGACTAACATGTTCTTAGTTTAGTACATAAAGCATCGGCTAGCTGATCTTTGCCCCCATCGTCAATAGTTTCAGCTGTCAATGGGTTTTCTTACTTGCAGGCTCGGTCGAAATAGCGCAACGCAACCGCAACCACAACCACATTCGGCTTAAGGTAGGGAGGAGAAAAGACCAAAAATCAAGACCAAGACCAAGACCAATCTTGGATATCCCGTGTTATAGCGGGGTATGTAAATGAGGCGTCATCATGATGAGTTACTCAATAGACGGGCTGTGCTGTGCAAAAAGCCACAAGTTGGATCTGCTTCCCCTCCTCTTTTTTCCCCCACCGCCACTAACACCACCAAAACTCAATTATTCAAGCTTAGGTATGACGCGTCTTTTCCCCCCTCTATCACGCGTCATGTCTCTTGCATTATTTACACATTGCCTCTTTAGGTAAACACCCAACAAATGGAACTCTACTACGACTCCAACCTCTCTTGTCTGGTAGGTCTTTACAGGAATGAACATGTAACCCAAAATGCGACCTTACCATCTGACTTGACTTGTCCTGGCCTGACCTGACCTCAGCTGAGCCCGAGGTGTTGTGATGACAATCAATTAACTGATGTGATAATTTTGACCGCTTTTTTGTCTGCCAAATTCCTCCCTTCAATCGGGCACTTACAACTTTACCAAGCTGATGTAATCTCCTGAATGAATATCCGTACTCATTCACACTGACACTTAGGACGCAGTGACATCATGACCGCTGTCAAACGATTGATTCTTTAAAAAGAAACTGATCGGTCTCGTTTCGTGCCCCATCCTCAATTAAACTGATATCCACATCGAACACGCTCCACGAAGCCATTCGCTCAAGAGCAAACATCCTGGTAAGTTCTTGACAAGGCCCAGGCCCTTTTTTCTCCGCAAATGGTTCTCAAGGGCTTTAAAGGGTTCTCATATTGGGACGGGATGTGTTGTTCATGCCCTGTAAGTGAAGTGAATTGGATTGGAATGAAGATAAGAGAAAAGAGAGCAAGAATGGATGGATGCTAGTCACCTCGTACAGGCAGGGGTTTAAAGGGCTTGGATAGCAGAAAACGTCCAACTGCCGTCGCATGAGAAATGCTAATTTTCCAAAAACCAGTTTCTTAGAGAGATTCACACTTTGACAACTCATCTAGTCCCGAGCTAAACAGGCATCTATCTATTTGGTCTGGTCTGGTTACAGCAGCCCCGTTGGTCTCATGAGGCCAGACCTACCATGTAAGTTAGGTAGCAGAAGCTGATCTGAGCTTTCATCCGATCAGACGCTCAGTTCACTGCCATCTTGTTCGCTTTGTTGCTTTTTCTTTTCTTTCATTTTATTTCTCTCGTTCTCAAGCGCCGAGGTTTCCTCCCAGACCCGCTCGCAAAGCCAAACCCTGCCAAACTATCGTGGAGTCTTGGATGCAAGTTATCCATCCCTGCATATATCGGACGCTCCGTGACTATACTCCGTACTGTAGTATAGTATAGTATAGTATTCAGCACATCAACCAAATACGTTTCTCGACTCTCCCCTGGAAGACTCGATTGTCTCCTCGACCAAGCTTCCGGCATATCTCGGCCCCATCTCTGGTGGCTGTTAAACCAACAAAGCGTAAATACACTATGCCATGCTCTACTATCCCTGACGCACATCTCATGATCTATCTCTCTATGCCTTCACATATCTCGTCTTCCAAGGCATGTCGACTCGTAAGGAATGGAATAGCCTGCACATTACACACTCTCGGCTCTCTGACATGCCGTGACTGACCCTGTGCATCCTCGCACCCTCGTCTAATCCCGACTTTTTGCATGTTTCATTTAGATTGACATGTCCACATGCGCTACCTCCCGCACCTCACACTCACATTCACAGCATGCCTTGTCAACTTGGCCAGTAATTCCCGCCAAGATGAGTAATGTCCATTGCAACCTCACAGGTCTGTCAAGACTGAAACTCCCTTCTCAATGTCCACTTCGTGTGTGTGCGGACTTATATCCGAATTCCAAGACAATGTCATCGTGAATTGATGAAAGGGGCTTGAGACCTGACTGAGACCTTTTTTGACGCCAACGTAGCACAATGGCAAGCCGGAGCACGAGGCCTTGTCCCCGATGACCACGATCATTATCGTGAAGCGGCATCGTGCTTCGACCTTGGCTTCACAGCATGTTTGCGACGCTTCTCTACATAGCATATCTCATTACACAGCACCGCACAGTAAACAGTAAATCTGTAGTCGCAAAACAAACCTTCACAAGACGCGTTGAGAAAAAGAAAAAGAAAACCCAGAGTCACGATGAAATCGTTTTTTTCCAGACTCACATTATCAACTAGCTAGCTCTACGCGCATCAACACAAATAGCCATCCCTTCTCCCCTTACTTAACGGCACACCTGTCTCGGGTCCCACCTCATAATCAGCAATAGTCTACTTCCTTCTCCAAGCTATACACACAAAAGCATTAATCCAAAACTCGTCCCGCCACCGCCGCTGCACTGCTGTCTTTGGTGGTTGTCTTCTTGAGGGCCCTGCCCATCTGAATCTCGCTCAAGAAGCCCGCTGGACGACCGCCACCGGAAGGAGGGGCAGGCGCATCACCGGGCGGTGGAGGAGGCGGAGGAGCGCCACCCATAGGGGGGGGAGGTGGAGGAGGTGCGCCGGCAGATGGCATCGGTGGTGGGGGCGGTGGTGCCGAAGGGGCGTCACTTCCGGGCATGGGAGGCGGAGGCGGAGGAGCACTTGGCGCGTCACTCCCCGGCATAGGAGGAGGAGGGGGTGGAGGAGTCATCGAAGCCGGAGAGTCAGTGTTCGGCATCGGGGGAGGTGGAGGAGGTGCGACAGGAGTCATAGCGCTGGCGGCCACAGGACTAGCAGTTCCTGATTCCCTACCGGCTGCAGAGAGAGGACGAGGAGGTGCCATTGTGCCAAACAGCATAGAGGCCAGCTGAGCTGCGCTACCACCACCAGGTCGCTCATCGTCTGAGTCATCGTCCTTGTCATCATTATCAGAACCCCAGTCATCAGTGTCTGCACGGCGACGCGAGACAGGACCAGAAGGAGCTTTGGCTTCCTGGTTCTGGGTCATCCTATGGAAAGGGTTCGTAGCCGAAGGTGCCGGCGCAGCGGGAGCAGGTGGTGCTGGAGGAGCAGCAGCGGGTGTACCCTCGGTGGACTGAGACATCATTCTGAAGAATGGGTTCTTACTCTCGGTCTCACTGGGTGGCGACGTGACAACCGCTGGAGGAGGGGGAGGAGACGAAACTGCCTCAGCAGTAGGGGGCGGCGAGGGCTTCTTGTCAAGCTCTTGGCTGGCCACTTGACTGTCGCTCCTAGTGGGCGTAGAAGCCTGAGGAGTGATTTGCTGAGGACCTTCGTCTTCATCCGACGACGAGCTATCACTATCTTCCATAGCTTCAAGCTGCCGTTGGAGTTCTAGCTCTCGCTGACGAGCAGCCTCAACCTCAGCCCGCCGTGCCGCAAGTTTGGCCCCCTTCTCCTTGGCCTCAGCCATGGCTGCCTTCTTCCGCTTCTTCTCTTCCTCCTTGCGGAGTTTGCCCTGTCTCACTTGTTCTTCAAGGGCTCTCAGACGAGCTTCAGAAGCCTCACGCTCCTTGGCGAGATCGTCCTCCTGTACCTTTACATCTTCTCTAGAAACGGGGTTAGCAAATGATTACGCATATCTTCTGATTCAGCACTTACTCCATCTGCTGCGTCTCGCGCTGCTGCTGCTCGTGCTCGCGGGCAAGTCGTTCTTCTTCGGCCCGCTTAGCGGCAGCATCCTCCTCGATCTTCTTTGCAGCCTCTTGATCAGCCTCTGGCTTACCACGGTGCCGCGTTGGGGGAGGTGGAGGCCTCTTAGCCTCCGCCTTGGACTGCTCGGGTGCAGGAGGTGGAATCCCTTGCTCTTCAGCCAGACGAGCCTGGCGATCGGCTTCCCTACGAGCATCCTCTTCCTCGGCCTGTCGTAACTTCGCAGCTCGCTCAGCGCGTTCACGCTCCATGCGCTGGGCAGCTGTCTCACCGGACTTTGTCGGGGCCTTGATACCGAGGGCAGCCAACCTCTCAGCCATTCGCTGTTCAGCTTGTTGTTTGATAAAAGCAGCTCGCTCCTCAGGGGTCTTGTAGGAGGAATATGAGCCTCCAGCAGGAGGGGTTGCAGTGCGAGAGGTCGAGACAGGGCTCTCGACTCTAGGACTAGCGACACGTTCCGGCCGAGTTTCCTCAGTGCGTGCTGGAGCCCGGACGGGTCGCTTGTCTTGAGCACGAAGTCGAGCGCTACGGCTTTCACGCTGAAGGTCGAAGATGAAGTCGCGAACCTCGTCCTCGACACCGAGTGCGTCCTCCCAGCGGCGCTTTTCGTGCTCACTGGTGTTATCACGGCCGCCCTCTTTGAGACTGTCCTCGATACCATGCGCAAAGTCGCGAACACTTTCCTCAACATCACGGACCATGCGTTCGTTACTCTCTTTTTCATTCTTGACCTTGATGCTCTCCTCCTCAAGACGCTTAGGCGCATCGAGATCCTCAGTGCCGACATCAACCTTCTTGCCAGTCAATGCAGCAGTTCGCTGCTGCATCATGGCCTTGGCCCTAGCCTTGAGTCGATCCGACTCGGTTACTGTACCACCAGGTCCAGTTCCTGCAATAGGAGCACCACTGCCAGGGTGAGCCTTGGCATCTTTGATACGGAACAGTTCCAATCGAGCATCCATAATGGCCTTCTCGGTTCTGCGCACCTGCGAAGCAAGTTCGGGAACCTTGTCAGTAAGATTTTGAAGTTGGCGCTTGAGAGCTCTTCGCTCAGCATCGGAGTCTCCGCTTGTGAGGGCTGCATCGGGATGAGAGTCGATATCCTCTTGGATTCGACGAATGCGACGGTAGAGTTCCTCCGCCTCGCGTCGGTCACGGCGGTCGAGGATGTCGTCTTCTTCATGGTTCTTCTCATCTGCGAAATCCATAGCATCTAGGAGAACCTCCTTCTCCTTAATCTTTTTCTTGAGCTGGTCTAAGGTCAGGTCGTCGCTCGAAGCAACAGAAGCGGGAGATTCGGGACGAGGAGAGTTGTTGCCAACCCTACGACGAGCGCTCGATCTATATCCAAAACGCTCATCATCGTTCTTGAAGACTGTAGCATCCTTCCGACCAGCGACGGCTCCAGCGGGTGCGCCCCTGAACGAGCGGTTCTTCATATAGCTAACGCCAGTCTTCTGCGGGAGCAGAGCGGCACCTGACTTGGTGCGGAATTCAGACTCATCGTGAAGCATTGACTTAAGGGTACCGATGGACTGGCTAAAGTTTCGGGTCGAAGGAGGAACAAGCTCAGGAGGAAGATTGTTAGGCAATGGATAACCATTAAGCTTTCTGTAGATCAAATGCATGGCAACAGCGAATTCGTCAAGATCCAGACGTCCCTTATTACCGTGATCAGCCAGAGTCCAGACTCGCTCGAGATCGGGCTTCTCAAGTCCACTCTGACCAAAGATCTCGATAGCTTGGTCACCACCGATGTATCCCTTGCCAAGGCCATCCCAAGCCTTGAAAAGAGAATCGTATCGCGTCTTTTCTTCCTTTGTAATGGCCCAGGGGATAACAGCGTTTCCTCGAAGGCCCTGAGTGGTGAAGTTTCCAGCTTCCCGGCCCTGTTGAGGCATCATCTGGGCTTGAAGGGCATCGATGTTGGGCAGGCCGGTAGAAGGAGCATTAACAAGACCCCATTGACCAGGTCGTCCTGTAGGCTGAGCATTCAGAGGGGCAGCCATACCACCTGCGGGCCCAGGAGCAAGCGACTGGCCAAATCCCGTGGGCATAGGGGGCATTGGAGGACGGGGACCGTTATAACCGGTAGCTTGGGGGTTGTTCTGCATGCCAGGGAATCCAGTTTGCTGGCCGAAACCTGTCTGCTGTCCCGGGAACCCAGTCATCTGCGCTTGAAGCAGCTGTGCATTTGAAGCCTGGGGCTGAGGTTGCGGTTGCTGGATGGTTGGTGGGGTGGCAGTGTTGGTTCTAATATCAGGGGCAGATGAAGAGCCGACCGCGGGAGCGCTCTCGTCAGCGACGCTGAAGCTAATGATATCCACCATGCTCGAAACCTCGTTCTTAATGTTCTCGGGCAGGTTAGGTGGCAGCTGCTTGCCAGTAAGTTTCAAGTTGCACAGGTACATGGCGAGTGCGAATTCGGGGAAGTAGAGCTGGCCAGCACGAGTGGTATCAGCAAGAGTCCTGAAACTTGTTAGCACCAAGGGCACAAAACACGAGTAACACGCTCCGGGAAATTTTCTTCTTACCAGATGTGCGATAGAGAGTCGCCATCAAGTCTTGATCTCATAAGCAGATCTCGAGCCTTCTCTCCTGACATGGTCATGCCAGCCTCTCCCACAGCAGATTTGAACAAGGTCTCGAACTTGACCTGGTCCTGAGCTGAGATGAAGGAGAGTCGGATATTAGGGATTTTGTTGGGCTGCGACTTCTCCTGTCTTCGACCACGGGGCTTTGCAGTACCGCCAGTCTGAAAGGACGCGGCCATCTCGGTGAAGCCGGTAGCCTGGGGCTTCATTGGCGCCGGCGGTGGGTTTGAAGGCCCAGAAGCTTGCTGAGGCGAGGCAGAGAAGCTAGTAGGCTGCTGGAACTGTTGCTGGAACTGAGACGGGATCGATGGCATCGCAGGAGCACCAGTCTGGAAGCTCTGCTGCTGCTGGGGGGGTTGTTGTTGCTGTCCCGGAAACCCCGTAAACTGTTGCTGAAGGGGCTGCTGCGGCTGTAGTCCCTGACCCTGCATTGGAAAGCCCGTATACTGCTGCTGCAGAGGAACTTGCCCAAAGCCTGTAGGTTGAGGCGCAAAGGGGCTGGGTTGGCCAGGCTGCTGGCCAGCGCCCATATTACCAAACGATCCTCCGCCATATTGCTGCTGCTGGCCGCCAGGACGCTGGCTATTACCACCTAGAAAGGCGTTCGAGTTGGAATACATTGCGGGCTGATTCCTGATCGCAAGACCACGAACAAGAGCTCGTTTGGGAGGCTCGAGGAGGCGCTAAACTCGGGGGTTGTGAGGAACTGAGAGGAGCTCTCTGGAGCGTGAAAGCTCCAGTGGAAGGTGGTGAAAGTTAAAAACAAATGCAAGAAAAATATGCGAAATACAATATTAAAGGACTGTACGGCCCTCGGATGGTAATTGTGGAGTGGACGGAGGGCATCCACGAAATGTGATGATGGAGGAGTGAGAGTGAGTGGCTTCGTATGTGATTACGAGCGTCGTGGTCTCGAGCCTGGGCAGGTTGCTGTAGGTTTCTAGTGGAGTTGTCCCCCAATGGAGGCTGCAGCTGGAGTGCTTCTAGTGGCCTGCCAAGGCATCTGTGGGCTTTTACAGGGGAATGAATCAACCTAAGCAAATTGGGGTGGCTTAGACTCTCCTGGAAGCGACAGGGATTGGCGGTCTTTTCCCCAAGGTGTCTTGGTTGAGTCGGGTTCATCACGCTTATTGTGTTATCCTGTGTACTAACATATGCATCACAACAACGAGCACCTACATAGTGCATCAGTGTAGCTTAAACTGAGACAATTGAAGATTGATATTGAACTCGACTCATCTAAAAACTGAAACTAGCGAAGGGTATCAAGAGTAACTTATACGCAAAACCTGCATAAACCACCAGCCAGCAATCATACCAGCAACTCATAAACGCCTGCCCCCTTATCCCAAGTGAAAACATCACAAAAAAAACTAAAAAAAAAAAAACTCCGTAATGATCGGAATAGAGTCGACCACAATGCCACCTTCTCTGCACTCAATTATCCGTTAGAGTTCGTTATCCTCATCTCACGTGTGCCGCTCCTCAAACTGGACCCCATGTTCTTCTTCCTCGATACACCCAGCTTCATCGCTCCAGAATCGTCGATGGGCTCGCAGTTCAAGCCCAAAGTCTGGATCATGCGGATCTGCAAAGCTGTATTCGTAATCGAGCGGCTCTTCATTCCCGTCTTGTTGATTCCCTACCAGATACTCCTTTTCTACAGGGCTCTCTGGCTCAGGGGGTGTTGGGATCGCTGACCCTGTGCTTGGACTCTCTGCAGCGCTGATACCGCCCTCGCTTGAGACAATTGAGTAAGATCTTGACCAAGACCTTGTCACTCTGGCACCTGGTTCGGCGCTGACCAGACGAGCTGGGCCCAGTGAGATCATACTGGCTCTCTTATTGTTCAAATAAGGGTTGGAAGCGCGACGATTCATAGCCCTCTTGGATTCGAAAGCCCGTAGCGCCAAACCGCCGAATGCTTTAGAGAAGTCTTCCTCGCCATCGCAGAACAGATATCCGTCTTGGCCTGAGTCGTAGCGACCATCTTCGCCTTCTTCAAATAAGAGTTGGTTCCTCTCTAGAACCTCTTGTTGGGTTCGTACTGCGTCTTCCCAACCATCTCGCAATTGCTGTGCCAGAGGCTCACTAATACTTTGGGGCACCTTTTCGTGACGCAGTTTTGAGATCATGGATTGCCTGCGCGCTGAGGTCGCCGTTGCCACGGCGTTGTCTACTGATCTTTGGATTGTCTGAGCGAGATCGCGATCCGAGAAAGCCGAAAAATAGCGAATCGTCGTACTGTCACTCAAATGTCGGACGAGATGTCTAAAATTAGAAAGATTGAAATCGTTGCCCTCACAGTCGAGACTGTGAAGGGTTTTATTAGCAGAGATGGCTTCAGCCAGGTCTCCAATGTTCACGTTCAGCATTTGGCTTCGCACGCGAAGGTGCTCAAGCCGCGTGTTGAATTTTAGTCCACTCAGAGCCTTAGAGAATTCCCGCCCGAGACGACCTTCATCCAGCTTGGCATCAAATCCAGAGAGGTCAAGGAACCTGATCGTATGGTTTTGAGAGAAAAGATCTGAAAGCGCTCTACAGGCCGTTTCGCTGGCTGAGTCAGGGGTAGCGGTACCAGCAAGACTCAGGCATTCAATGGTTTGGTTGACTGTCAATGCCTTCAAAAGTTTGATGTAGTTAGCCTCCAAGGCAAACTCTACCATCTGCACGAATAGTCCCCATGGGCCAAAACATTCGCTAATGACAGCACACAAATCATCGATGCCCTCGTCTAAGCGGTTGCCGTTGATATACAGTGTAATTTGTCGAGCCTGGCCCATAGCATAAAACATCTGGGCTATTTGAGCACCCGTTAGACCACATTTGCTCAGACGAAGCACTCTCAGGTTTTCGGAATTCTGCGACGCCAGATATGCAGTCAAAATATCCACAGTTGGGCTATTGAGCTATTCGGGTTTCTGTTAGTCACGAGTCCATGTATGAAATATATGTCGACTTACAGCAATACCGGATAAGTCAAGCTCCTCCAGACTCCATGAGCCCAGCACGTGATCCTCAAACAAAGGAGCATCAAACGGCAGTCGAGTGTTGCCAGCGATGTTGAGTTTTCTTATGGCCCGTAGTTGACTAAGCGAGTCCCGGATGGTCTCGAACTTTACCGCGCCTTGATTCTCGGAAGTATCGATATGTTGAAGATTGGCGCCCTGGCCTGGGATTCCGGTCCAGAGTGTAGTAAGACCCTCGTCGCCGAGTCCACAATTGGATAGATCGAGTTTCTTCATGTACACCTCATCTAGTACGAGTAAGTTTGCCAGCTCCTCAACGTCGCTTGGCGCAATGAGATTGCCAGACATTGTGATGCTGTGGCAAAGACATGCTTGACGTTTCAGCAACAACAGGATAGGTCGGAGAACCTCAGAACTGACTCTCCGGGCGCCCTCAGGGTCCTTAGAGCGACCAATGGTGCTTCGTGGCCCAAGAATATTTCTCAAATCCATACTTCGGATCGATTCTGATGAAAATGCCAGGGCATGCATCTCTTGACTGAGAACAGAAGACTGCATCAAAATGTCATAATGCTCTTCAGATATTTTGACCCCGTTTAATGATGTGTAGGCGATAGTGTCGCCGAAATGGGAATAATCCTTCTTTCCTGCGATACCAGATAGATCAATATTGCGAAAAGAGAGCTCCTTGAAGTAACTGTTATAACGCAAGGCTCGAAACAATGCCAGTAATTGCAACGTAGAATATGGTTGTGCACCAGGAGGCAAAAGGCGAAAGGCTGGTTGAGAGGGAGTATTCCATTCGATGGTCCATCTTGGTACCTGGACCTTGAAAGCGGCGCAATAGGCGTGCAAACTTCGCTCGAGCCCTCCCAAATCATTTCCAGATGTCAACTGAAGTGGTGGAGGAAGGCCTTTGATATCGAATATTGCCTTTTGCAAATGCTGTGGCCACATGGGTTTCAGTTCTCGATCGACTTTAGTCATCGCTTCGATAACATGTCTGTAATGTACACTAGCAAGCTCAAGTCTGTTCTCACGGCCCAGTGGTAACCTAGCCCTGCGTTAGTACATGGCGTAGTGAAGTACGGTGCGGTGAGACTTACCGGAAGCTCATCACAAACCTTTGTTCGTGTGACGCAACGGACGCTCGGAATCGAATTAGTGAGACTGTACCGTAGGACTGCACCTTTACACGCAGGTCACCAGGAGTAGTTGCATAATCTGCCTTGAGAACCTCGAGGAAATACAACATAGCTGGTCCAATGACGATGTAGAAGGACGAGCCATCCACAAAGTGTTGAGACTCATCGGTAGAATTGGTCTTCTGAGGTGTACCTATCGTACGTTTGACCACGGGGAAGGTCAATATCTTAGAGGCGTTGGCATTCGAGTCTGGTTCCGTGGTTTCCACAATGTGGTTGATTCTCGCTTTCAAATTGCCAGGTATCAAAGAGGGAGACGGAGCTCGCCTATGGCTCATTCTACAAGCCTGTTGAATACTGGCCAACCAGTCATCCCGATCCTTAGGCAGCATGAAGAATAGATGCGCCTTGGAATAGGCTAGCTTTGGCCACTGAGAGAACCACCATATTTCGACACCAAATCGAGGGCTTGAACCTTCTTCGTTGAAAACGCCAACGATGGATCGCAAGGGTATTTCCATCCGGACATCGGACGACGACTTGTGAGCATTATGATTAGCACTGTGAGGCTTGAGTGTCCCGTTGCCTGATTTTATCTGTGGGAAAGCAGTTCTTGCTCCTTCCATACTCCCGAACTTGATCAGGCAGGTATCTGTAAGAACCAGATATTCGGCGCGGGCCTTAAGAAGCGAGACATCAGTCTTCAGTGGACCGTATTGAATAAGCTCCATCGACGAATAGGGGACTTCGGGAGTAACTGATGGGAATTCGGGGGCGGATGCGCTCATGGGTGAAGCTATCGATACTCGACGATGTATCCTATCGATCATAGACCCTGACCCAGAATGCGTCTTCTGTAGACGTCGAATAGAGGAAGAGCTTCGAGATGGGCTCTGTGACATGGATTCCATCGAGGAATTGCTGAGAGAACGAAGGGCTTTCGAGAAGACGCGTGGCTTCTTTCCGTCGACATTATCGAATCCCTTATTACCATCGGTTGGAATTGGTACAGGGGGCGTTTTGAGGGTGGGAAGAGTCCTCCTCTTCCACTTTTCGGCGTTCATCTTGACAAGCTCTTGGATAAAATTATACCAAGATTTTCGGTGGCTTTCAAGGCTCGATAATTGCAGTTCCCCAAATCAGCAGAGATGGAGAAATGGTTCAGTATGTATAGACGGCAAGCATGCCGCTAGGGGAGATGCACACGACACCACACTCTTAATTCGAAAACAAATGAGGATTCCTTGAAGAGAGGCCGAAAACGGATATAGAGATGGGAGCCGTGGACTGGGTGACAGGGTCGTCTCGACGTCAAGATGTCTCAGTTCGTTCGGTTACTATGCAATGTCGCAAAATATTGAACGAATCAAGCTGAAAGGAGCCCCCGCATGCGTTGTCGTCAGAGTCAGAGTCAAGGCGGGATGTGGATGCGGCTGGCGTCGAGTCGGTCGTTGAATCCAAATATTTTGGGTTTGGCGGCGGTAGAGGGTTGTTGGAGAATGGCTGAGGAATGTGCTTAGAGGCTGAGCGCCATCTACAACTAGTTCCAGTTCGGGCGGAGATGTATTTGATGGATATGTACTGTAGATACTGCAGACAGTCACGAAGACAGAACTCCTTGGAAGAAGAAGACGATGCAAAGGCAGAGGTAGAGGCTAATGGAGCGTACGTGGAGAGAGATATCACGGTACGAGCTGAGGTTTCGGTCGGATAATCGGCGGCGGGGAATAAATCAATGGCTTTGCTGAGACCAATATTCAAGATGACGTCGTTGTGAGGCCGAAAAGACGAGTTAGCTCAATGAGAGCAGAGAAACCTGTGAGATCTAGATCACAGTCGTAGGCATGCTGCTAGGCTACCAAGCACGGAATTTTGAGGGCAAAGGCGATGCCCAGCAACGCAATGCGACGCAACGCAAAGCGGGAGGAAAGTTGTCGAGGCGAGAGCAAGCAGGAGGCTTGAGACTTCAACAATACGAGGTGAGTATAAGCTTTTGATTCCGGTGGTCCCGGAGACGACAAGGGGAAGAGAAGCGAGAGACAGAGTCGTAGGCCGAGCCCTTGGGGACGAAGAAAAGGAGAGGTTGATAAATAAGACAAAAGAGGCGCCTGGAGTGATGATAATGTATGGACGTCTTTGGCCACAGGCCAAGGATAGGAGCTATTAGAGGCTGGAATAGCAATGGATATAGAAGGGGATGGGGAAGGAAAGAAAAATGAAGGAGAGGGGTTGACTAGGATTAATTCAAGGGGAAAAGTAAAAAAAGAGTCCAAAGTCGAAAGGAAGGAAGAGCAAAGAAAATAGGTAAGGTAGTCTATACAATTAACTACTAATGGATGGAAATGGATGGTCTGAGGTCGGGTTGGATCTCACATCCATGGATCCTATCAATTGTCGTCGTCATAAGGACTGCTGCGGCCGGGGTTTTTTAGTGCAGGACCACCCATGGACACCATGGATCTGTCTGTGCATACGGACTTGCAGTTGGGTCAAACAGCCAAAGCTCCACTGAGTATGGGTAGCAAATCTCCAACGGGCGGACGCGGACTGGCACCTAAGGTAGGTAATGGAAAAGAACTAAAAAGCCTCTCTCATCTCTAAGAGGAAATCCCTGCAAGACCGGACTCTTTCACCCAGCACAAACAAGGACTAACGCGTAGTAGATTAGATCTCAATTGGCAAAGCCAATTGAATGAACCAACCCAAGGATGCACGCTCGTCACCCTGTGGTTACTGGTCCTCGGCTGAATATGGCCGCAGGAAAATGTCAAGGGGTGAGAGCCCCCCCTGGGCCTGGCATTTTGAGGACGACAAGAATCAAGGCGTGCGTGTCTAGACGTGGATATGAATGGCGTGGTCCAAGGTTTGAGACTTGACTGCAGATAAACAGGAAACGGCCACTCAAACCAAGACGCTCTTCTTATGCATATCTCACTCTACGGACACTACGTGTAAAGGTTTGGTGGTCGACCCACAGATGCTCTTCCAAGAATGAGAAGTGCCATGACGGGCGGTGGGAGGTGGTGAGTGGTCATGATGGACCATTATGATGCTGAAACCCATCATTATTTCGGCTCTTGATGTTGGGTTTGTTCACGACAAGGCCAATCATTAAATGCGCGGGGTACCCTGCCCTGCCCTAGCAATGCAAATGTGAGTGACAATGCCAATTGACGCTCACTGTTCACGGCCAGATTCATCAATTGCTCGTTTCAGACTTTCAGCTGCCATGGTTGATTGTACATAAGCCCCCATCATCATATCACGATAGTCGACTTTGAAGTCTGTTGCCCCTCCCTTCTCTCCCATAAAAAAACCCCCATTTCCCTTCAAGCCCAGCTTCAACTACTAGGCCATTGTAGCCACGAGATTCAGCACATGAATTGCGGCTTGTGCGCTTGTACTCGTAAGTTGGTGGAGCTGCTGTCCGTCCATTGCCCCGGCTCCGGGCCAGTCCCTTGATCCTTTGACATGTCAACATCGTATTCATTGATCTCGTGTCACCTATGACTATGCTTCTTTTCTCCCGACTGTCGTGCACTCTGAAAAGATCTCGTGCAGAGCAAAACCTCTGTTCTGCATAATCCTTATCTGCCGTATTGCCGGACGCCGCATCAACTTACGAGCTTTTGCAACCCGCGCAGTCGCAATTCACAAGGCTTGATAGGGAAGGGCATCATGGAGCTTGCGATTGGCGTGCATCCAAGCCACCCGCTAGACGATGCAGCGTCCTCGTTCAGGATAAGCTCCAGTATGATGAACTCCCATCGTCTTGATCTCAAGGGATGGGCCGTTCTCGAACTTCCATCTTCCTAATCTTTGACGAACTTGCGTCATGGCACAGGAGAGGCTGAGACTAGAGCTTGGATATCTGAGTGATCCAGGCATTGTGCTGGACCGTCCAGTGCAGCAATTAACAGAGCTCGCCGTCGGCGGTTGACGAGCCCCTTCAATCTGGTGTTGAGCGGCGTGGCATCTCGTGGTGAAACCGTGATTATCCGCCAATATCTGGAAGATTGTCAGCAAAAGTCACCCTGTGCTCAGGCCAATGGCCGGCAAGTCCGTGAAGCTCCTGGACGGCACTGCAACGGTCGTATTGAATCTACACTTACAGGAGCTACTAGGAGTTTTCCATCCACAGAGACCCCTTGTCGAGAGACCCTTGACGACCTGCACTGCAGTCTGCAGCAGCACTTGATGGATCATGTCATGTGGGTTTTGATGCTCGACACGAACGACGCCGTCTCCCAGGTGCTCTAAGAAAAGCAACGCCCCCACTAATATCCATGCTTGATGGGCAATTACTGCGCTACATAAATTCAGGGACCAGACTAATAAAAGTTGCCGTCCTCCGTCATCTACCTGAGCAGTGATACTCTATTTCATGATGGTTCCCTTGTTTGTGGATAATCCAGCCGCCATCTCCTGCCGATCGCTCAATTGTAAAACTTAGAGACACGTGGATAAGGTATCGTTTGGGAAAAGGCATGTCCATGAGGCTGCCGAGTCCAGTATATACTGACCTTGACAAGATGAGTTGAGACCTGAAATAGACCGCTTACAAATATTTGAATGATTTCAGGAACTTTTACCTATTACTGAATCGCGTTACTGAGACTTTGAAAGTTCCTGAAAACTTGAGTCGACTAGTATTCTGCAACCGTGTTATTCCCACCTTTTCAACTTTGTCCATCATGTGGAAGAACTCCGACTTCCAAGGCTTTCATGCCCAAAGTGATATCCAGGACTTCTATTGGACTTGTAGTAAAATTTTACGACAATCTGTATTAGCTCTCGAGTATCGGCTTGAGACACAGATCCGCCTCCGCAAAGTCACGGATAAAAGGCTTATTGTCATTCCCAAACAACGAAATATGTCCGAACCACGGCTGGTAGTGGATATCTTCAAATAAAGGATACATATCCTGTAAGATGGTATCTGACGAGGAAGATCTGTTCAATGATGTGAATTTTCCACTGAAGGTGATGAGTTAGGGTGGTCTAATCTGAAGCTCTTGATGCTTTCCTGTATGTGCTTTCATGTTTGTAGGCTATATATGCGACAATGTCCCTTACCTTGGTTCTAGACACGACGTTGTGAATTGCGAAGGTTCCGATGAGAGTTTGCTCTGCGCCTTCAAATCCTTCTTAATGCAAGTTGACTCAGTAATGGTATGTATCATATGTCAAAGTTTTGACAGTAGTTATTCCTCAAACCATAGTATCTAGTCATCATGCCATGCTCGAGACCGCAACAAGAACTTGTAGTTTCTGTTTGACTCAACCTGGTAAGATAAGTCTACGTCAATAAGAAGCAGACGATCTTGTGATGATGGAATTTCCATCATAAGAAGTCACGTAGTCAAGGCTTTGATTCTATGGGCTTACAGTAAGGTATTAGGTGCTACTAGGAACTGGGCGACATGAAGCCCTCTGTGGTTCTTGTACTTCAAGGAAGGGGATAATTGGTTAAGCCCGGCTAAGGGTGTAATGGAATGATGCCGAATAAATCTCTCAACTTACACGAATTCCGAGGTACGGTAGTTGTAACGGCCACTTGAGGTCCGAGGAAGATATCCCCTTTAACTACTAGATCTCGGTAAGTGGAGGGGCACGACCAAACCGCAGCAGGTAAGTAAACTGCCCAGACACTGAGACAAAGATGTATGGTCCACGCTAGCTTGTATTGGGTGAGCTTTGCCGTGGCGTTTATAAGTTAAATCGATTATAGGATCTACAACAAGGAGTAATACAGCACAAGGTGCATTACTTACCTTGTACAATATATGAAGCTCATCCCCATCCATTCAACTTGAACGGCTAACAATAATTCAATTCCGAGAAATTTCTCGTCCCGCGATTCTCTGCAATTGGTATTGACAGTCATTGTCTGGGGTACCAGCCAATCAGGTCCCTCAACACTCAACGATATTCTCACGATCAATCGGTATTTTCGACCGCTTCACCGTCCCCGCCGTCTGACCGCCTGCCCAAACAAGCAAAATCTTCCTTTAGCCATCAGCGATTTCGGAAATCGGCCTTCGGTTTCCATTTTTCATAGCAGAGCTCCCCCCTCATCCTCTTCCTTTAAACCGTCAAACGCCTCAGCTTTCTTTTGCACCCCGCAAAAGCAGAAGCAGAAGCAAAGCCCGCCTCTTGCGCCTGGATTGGGTATATATACACTTCCGTGTAACCTCACACGAGCTCTCTTGCGAGGTTCAATTGCTCAGGCCGAGAGCAATACAACAACAAATAACAGAGCTTCACCTCCCAATTGGTTTCCAAGGCGGGGATCTCCAGAGCTCCACCATGTCCTCTCCTGGCGACAATCACTCGCTTTTCGCGAGACACTATATCGATTATGTCTACGCTCCTGGCCTGCTCCTCATCGTTGGCACTCTCATCGTTAAGAAGGAATGGACTCCTTTCGCTGCTCTTATTGCCGTAGCATTCGGCATTTACAACTTCATGGCCTTCCGTAAGTCGTTGCCGCCAGATGAAACCTTGCCTAAGTCAATGTCGACTAACTTGGAATCGCAGAGGTCAAGACAACTCTTAAGCCCGATGTCTTTCAGGAGTTCGAGCTCGAGGAGAAGACCATCGTCTCTCACAATGTCGCCATGTAAGCCGCCGATATGCCCACCGACCCGTCCACGTTCTGCTCAGTATACTAATCTCGCAACAGCTACCGCTTCAAGCTCCCCAGCCCCAAGCACATTCTCGGTCTTCCCATCGGCCAGCATATCTCAATTGGCGCTCCTTGCCCCCAACCCGATGGCACTACCAAGGAGATTGTTCGTTCCTACACTCCCATCTCTGGTGACCACCAGCCCGGCCACGTCGACCTCTTGATCAAGTCCTATCCTCAGGGCAACATCTCCAAGCACATGGCCTCTCTCACCGTCGGTCAGACCATCAAGGTCCGTGGCCCCAAGGGCGCTTTCGTCTACACTCCCAATATGGTTCGACACTTTGGTATGATTGCTGGTGGTACTGGAATCACTCCCATGCTCCAGGTCATCCGCGCCATCGTTCGCGGCCGAGCTGCCGGAGACAAGACCGAGGTCGACCTCATATTTGCCAATGTTACTGCCCAGGATATTCTTCTCAAGGAGGACCTCGACGCCCTCGCTAAGCAGGACTCTGGTATCCGTGTTCACTACGTCCTCGACAAGCCTGAGGAGGGCTGGACTGGTGGCGTTGGCTACGTCACTGCCGACATGATCGATGTAAGTTCTCGCGCGCTCGACTTTGCTATTCTCAACGATTAACCATGTTCTAGAAATATCTCCCCAAGCCCGCAGACGATGTCAAGATTCTTCTCTGTGGTCCTCCTCCCATGATTAGCGGTCTCAAGAAGGCAACAGAGAGCCTTGGCTTCAAGAAGGCCCGACCTGTCAGCAAGCTCGTTGACCAGGTTTTTGCCTTCTAAATATGCCAATTACTCCAGCTTTACATCCTGTGCCAATTCCTTACTCGCAATAAGGAACCATACAGGGGTCGCCAATAGCAATGTAAAATCCAGCTGCATATACAGAAAATGAGCTTGCAAGAGATGGAAGGATACATAAGGTCTGAAATTAAGGACACGACCCACTTAGGAGGCGCACATCATAAGAATAGATGAAGAATCACGACACGCGAAGACATGTAAATTCACGTTAGTCGTATACCACAATTTATTGACTTAATCTTAAGTATCATGATTGTCGAGGTACGCCAGAGTTTTAATGACTAATTGTGATAAACACGCTTTCCATTCATCCCCATGCCATGATGTAAAAACCACCTAACTTATGATACAAATAGTCCCAACCGGAGGGAGTCCTTTTTCAGCGTATATTAGCAAAGTCACATTCTTAAATTATCAACTTGTTGTTCCTGTTACTCGTCTTCGTCTGCATCTGCCATGCTAGTATCTGCCGCAGGACGAGACTCATCACCAGATGCTCGCGCTGGAGCATCTCCATCCTCGTTGTCCTCTTCATCACTATCGACGACACGTCCACGACGGGCTCGCTTGTGCTGTTGGCGCGGAGCGATCTCTTCCTCGTCATCGTCTTCGCCTTCCTGGTCGGCTCCGTCGTCGACCTCCATCTTGTCATCCTCGACAGCCTTCTCCTCGGCCTCAGATAGAGGAGTCTCTTCGCGGTCGATATTTCTCTCGGCACGCTCGAGTTCATCGTCTTCGTTGTCGTTCTCTTCATCGCTGTCAACAACTATCTCGGCCGACTTGAACTTGGATGATTCCTTCTTTGTCAGACGACGGCGCTTCTTTGTACGTTCTTCTTCTTCCTCAGACTCGTCGTCTTGACGGTCACTCTTCTTCTTCTTCTTCTTTCCTCCCGATCTCTTGGGCTTCGATTCTCCTGTGGCTCTTGGAGCGGTCTTCCGCTTTCGTTTAATCTTCTCTCCCGTCTCGCTATCAGTCGTCATTTCAGCCTCAGCGCGAGCCCGTTCCTCTTCAGCGCGCTTTTCAGCTAGAGCTTTATCCTGCGCAGCAATCTCTTCACGTTCCTTCCTAATCTTTTCTTGTCGCTCCCGTTCTGCTTCCAAAGCTTTTTGACGACTTTCTTCACGGCGACGGAGCTCAGCTTCTCGTAGTTCTTTGGCCGCCTGTATTTTCTCCTTATTCTTCTCCTCCCACTCTTTCTGCTTGCCGATGGCTCGTTCAAGCTGCTTGCGCAAGGTGTTACGGGCCATATTCGCACGCTGCTCGACGTCGTGCTTAGGATAAGGGGTTTGGGGATGCGCCGCGATCTCATCCAAGGACGTGATAGCAGCCTCGAGACCCTCAGCGGCCTTTTCGAGCTGCTCTGTCGACCGCTTGTTCTCTGGTAATCCCTGGACCATTGTAACAAGCTGGATTTGCACAAAGGCCACGTTGAACTTATAATGCACCTGTTCAGGAGCAACCTTGAGAGCCTGTTGATTGGGAGTAAGCATAGATACAAAGTATAACGAAGTATGAGAGAGGGGGGCACTGACCTTCTGGGCGCACTCAAGTGCCTTGATGTGTGCATCCACATCACGTTCGGCGCGGCCACGATTTAACCATGTTCGGCCCAAACAAGCGAGGATTGTTGCATCGTTGGCCTTGCCATCTTTGGAAAGCGCAATCTCATAGTGCTCAATGGCCTTTGAGTATTGTCTGAGCTCAGCATATATGTGTCCCAGGTTAACATAAAGGTGAGAGTCCCTGATAGTTTCTCGGACCTTGTTGAAAATACCCAGTGCCGACTTGTAATCCTTCTTATCCTCAACAAGAGCAATGGCCACACCCTGCGCAGCATAGGCGTTCTTTGGATCAAGTGACAGAGCCTTATCAAAAAATTCAACAGCTTTACCGTAGGTTGCACTTCGTTTTTGTTTTTCCGAGTCCGACTCGCGACGCATCTCTCGTGCCTGCATGAGATACAGGTTACCCATACCCACCAGAGCGTGTCTATCGTGTTTGTCATAGTTTTGGAGGGTATGCTTGAAATGACGGAACTCATTATCCTCGCCGAGGTTGGCCGGGCGTTTCCTTGAGCCAACTCGGCCCAAATACCAGCCGTACAAGGCTCGGACCTCCAAGTCGGTGTTGTTCTCCTGGTACAATTTGGCGACGGCGTCGGGTCCTTCCTTGTTCGGGTTCTTCCTAAGTTTGATATAAGCAAGTCTGGCGCGAGCATCCGTGTAATCGTCGTGGCGGGCCAAAAGACTTTCGTACACCTCTACAGCCTTATCCGTGAGGCCTCTAGATTCATAGCTTCGAGCCAAGTTGAAGCTGATTGTGGATACCAGGACATCTGTGTCCATCTCAGGGTCCTTCTCACCAATCTTCATGCAAGCGCCCAGCGCGGCCTCGAACAGGTCGCTCGCAAGCTCATGTTTCTCAGCTTGTGAGTGGAAGCAACCAATGTTGTTTAATAATTGAGGTGGCAGCGACTTGCGAAGCGTAGCCTTGATCTCGGCCTCGTCAGTAACGTCCTCAGGTCGTTCGGATGCCGGGACCTGGTCCAATTCCAGCTGCTCAACTTGTTGCAAACATTGTAGAGCCTTCTCAGGATGATCCGTTTCGTACAGGCGTGCCAAGTTGAGGAGAACTGAGGCATCTGGTGATAATGTCTTCTTCGGGTCCTTCCAAGCATTTCGTACGCCCTCAAGAAGAGTGGTGGCTTTCTTGAGTTCAGCAGACTTGTCCTCCTTGCTGTCGCTGACCTGGTTAGCAAAGACTTCCTCGGCGTACAGTGTGCCCAGGAGAATCATGGCCTCATGACTCTTGGACTGTTGAATCATCTTTTCCAGGCGAAGCTTAGCTTCTCCCAAGTCATTTTTCAAAACTGAAAGCTGGGCAACACCAAACTTAGCAGGAAGGTAGCCTGTTTCAGTGCCTCCGCGAGCTTCATCAGCACGACGATAATAATCGGTCGCACGTTCCGTATCACCTTCATAATGCTCTTTTCTCGCAAGCATATACCAACCATCACTGGCAATGGCATTGACGTCTGTGTACTGGATAGCTTTGTGCGCCAGCTTGGCGGCATTGTCCCATGATTTTCGAGACATGAAGTAACCGGCAAAAGTCGAGCAGGTAAGGGGGAGGTCTTTGTCAAGCTTGAAAGACTTTTGCGTGTATTCGGTCATGGCCTTCTTGTAGAGCTTCAGGAATTCGTCGCTGTTCACTGGTACGTGACCGCTCGCATCCAGGTAGTAAAGGCCGAGCAGAATGTTGGCAACCTTTGAACCAGGGTTGATCTCGATACACCTCTCCCAGGCCATCTTAGCGTCGTTCTTGAAGCCAAGCTGCCAGAAACAGCAGCCAATACCAATTCGGGGATCTGGATCAACCAAGTCGGGCATCTTTTGCAGAACATCCTGGTAGATTGCGAGCGACTCGGGGTATTTGTGCATTGAAAACAAAGCACGAGCTTTTCCCATCAGTGCAAGCATGTTTTTCCCTTGGGAGACTCGCAGGGCATCGTCAAAGGACTTTACAGCAGTCTTAAGGAGCTCGTGCTTCTCAGAACCAATGCCTCCAGCAGTTTTAGACGGTGCCTGCAAAGAGGCTCGCAGGAGGAGGAGAACGCCACGGGCGAGAAAGATAGGAGGAAACGATGGGTTGAGTCGAGCGGCATCGTTAAGGGAGGATGTCGCGAGCTGAAGATAATACTCCTTTGTCTTGGCCTCGGACACGGACGTGCCCTCAGGTGCGACACGAGGAGCCTCTCTGCTCTTCCACAGATACATCCAACATAGACAACAGATCATGCTGACTTTATCGCGCGGGTTGGAACTGTTGCTTTGAATGGCGCTGCCGCCTCGCTGGAGCATCTCGATGGCATGATCGATCTTGTGTTGCTTAGCATAAGCTAGAGCGACGGTCATCCAGTAAGTTTTGGCAGCGCGTTCGTTTTCGAAGAGGGTACAGAGTTCGGTAGGGTCGTCGACGAGGTCCTCAAGGTCAATTTCGACAGCCTCATCTTCCTGATCACCTTGCACGGGTATGTCGATAGCGGAAGGGATGTCAGTAAATCGGGTACTGACCGGCGCGGACCGTGTTTCGCCATTGACACCATTCGCGGCGGTTGTTTGCGAAGAAGACATTGTGGTTCAGGGAGCGGCGTGAGGATAAAAGAGTGATGGTGTTCGTTCAGGAGTAAAAAGTTGGTTCGAGGAACGCGTCGCTCGGAGCTGGTAGCAATGCGCCTCGAGATAAAGGAGGATCAGCTCATCGAGTGGTTCAAAGACCAAGTGACATAATCAATCGCAGAATCTGAGCGAGCCTGCGTGATATTGTCTACGCTGGCGAGAGGGGGGTCGGTTGTGATGATGGCGTGGAAAGTTTGGGCGTGTTAACTTAGTTTTGTTGTATCGCAGGATGAAAGAGAATCTGAGAAGCTGCCCCCCGGACAGGTGTTGAGTGCGGTACGTACAGAGGTAGCCGCGAAAAGATCGTGCCTACCAAGAGGGATCGGCAACCACCCTTGTAAACCCTAATAGGGT
>NJCR01002648.1:0-14228 GCA_002234235.1 Fusarium hostae
GCAGCTTACATAAGGATCTTAGATGCACCGACCCGGTGCAGTTATCTTAGGTGCACCGCCCCCGGTGCACGTAACAGATCCCAGTTGAACTTCTTTGCTGACATAATACCTACCAAGTCACGCCGCTCACCATCACGCGGTAATTTCTTTCCATTCACAAAGCCCGTATCCAACCGTCCAATATGCCTGCCGACCACTCATTTCTGATCCAGTCACTTCTCAAGGAACTCAAAGAACTGGGGACGGAGGTCTCCTCGATTCGGGCTGACCTTGACGCCCAAATCGTTTCGCAATCGCCTTCAGCGCGTTCAATGGACTACAATGGCAGTAGTGAAGAGAACCACGGAAATCAGCCATGGACACAGATTCAAAGTAAACTAGATGGTGTCGACAAAGTTATCAAGAGGCTCAGTCACATCGTGTCAGGTATTGCCAGTAACAATCAGATTGATCCATCACTTGGACTGGAAATCGAACCTGGAAAGGCGAAGGCGTCATCGACACCACGATGCCAGAGACAAGATGTAACAACCAACCTTGACCCCCCGTCGACTCCCGATACGCGATACGGGTCTCCTCACAATTTCGATTTCAACGAACAACACGAGCATACAACGATATCCCACCGTCAGGCACTTCAGAACCAGGGCAGTACGGATGTTTTGGATAAGACACAACCGTCAAACCCAGTGTCTCCTCAGGACTCTGAAAGCTGGGTTTCAGGGTCGCCTGCAGAGAGCGACGACTCCGCGCATGTACAAGACTCCCGAATGCCAGACACGCCGGGTTCAACGCCACCTTGCTGCCCGACACCGCGCGCCTCCTCTGAGACAACAATATCGGCCGAGGACAGAATGACGAGGCTGGTCTCAAAACTTACAGAATTGCAAACAAAAGATGCTCCGCAGAAAATGACAGTACCCGTAAATGATATCAGCCTAGCCGAAATGCAACAGCAGATCGATATACACGATGATGGATGGCAGTATACGAGCATTAAATATAAGCGTGGGCCAAAAGGCAAAGGTTTCTTGAACGCGCACTCATCATGCGAAAGGCCTGTTCTGAACTGGTCTGATTTCACGACTAGAGTCAGGAGACCGACCCTTGATGAGGCCAGTAAAATCTTCGAGGACGTTGTGGCTAGCCCTCCAAGTAGCAATGTGCCCTATATTACTGGCCATGTCAAGCTTCCCTCTCTTATACCACTTGACCCTGGTCCACGTATCATGAACAACCAGGCTCTTAAAGATCTGCACTCTGAGTATCATCATATTGGCTTCAACCTTTCCGCTCAACGAATGCATTGTGAAGACAGGACATACCGAGAAGGATCCGTCTATCATGGCTTCCGATCCTACAACGAGGTCTACGCCGGACCCGGCTTTAAGCTGTGGTTAGTTGTTGCAAAACACCATATCTCTAAATTTGAGGATTTCTTCGAGAAGAACTTCACCTGCGGTACGTGCAATCAGAGATACGGGCATGAATCGGTTCTTTTTGCACCTTCGAGGCTTGAGAAGGAGGGAATTGATTTCTCGATTGAGATTATTGGGTGTGGAGAGGCCTTCAGGACATTACCAGGGCAACCACATCAAGTCATCAATTACGGCGCCTGTGCTGCACGATCCATAAATTATTTGCATGATAATGAGGAGTTCTCGCCTGAAAAGGCGCCCTGTTGTTGCAAATGCGGAATGTCTGAGGATTATGGCAACTCTCTTGTTCCCCCTCCGGGGTTAGTCGAGCCTCGGCGAAAGCCACTACCGAGCAAGAGGCAATACCCGTATCTTACTCAATCTCCAAAAGCAACACGTGCTTGCACCGAAGTACTTAAGCGGCTACAGAATGATATCGATAGGGCTCAAAAGGCTGACCCGCGCTGCAATATCCCACATCTTGATAAGACCTGCTTGTCGCTTACACAGGTGGACGTCCTGTTGAGGGCTGCGTCCATTCGAAGTAAAGTTGCGATTAACCAACTATCATCATTAACACATGAGCTCTTACACAAGAGACAATTCGAGACCCACGATGCCAATCAGGGCGAGGCCACTATCGATCGGCAAATATTGTACTTGAAGGAAAAAGTTGGGCAGTCAATCTTGGCAAGCTATCTAGTTCGGCATGCCCAGTTATGCCTGGCCCAGGTAGTTGATGGGCAAACGGAAAGTCAAAATCGCAAGGCCGCGAGTCCTAGTGACCTTGACCGCCGAGCAAAACAGCTTGGGATCAACAACATCAATTACCATCTTCAAGAAGGAAGGAATTGGAGCATAGTGTGTGGACCTTATGAAGGACTTCATCCCCTCATCCTTTTAGGATCTAAAATACTGGGCAACAAGCTTGTAAGTTCTAAGGAGGGTTTTGGTGTTACTAATAAGAGCTGGCACGCGCTCAGAAACGATCATCTTGCAGCTTTCCACGGTCTAATGGATGATCCATTCACACACAAGCTTCTTATTGCTGGAAAACTCTTTCTCAACATGCTGAACAGATTGATCCAGCCAGTCACAAACTGGGAACAGATTCTGAGCAACGTGATCAACACGGAAGACCTTGAAGAATCGATCGACTTATATACAACAATCAAGCCAGTTTGATTGCTCTTCTGTATTGTTAAGCAACCCAATTTCCCTCCAAATGTATGTAGCAAACGTGTCGTACGATATCCTGAGACAGAGCTGTTCGTCCCCGTCATGAAGTCGGGCTCATACAGTCGTCACGCGTCTGTCAGGATGCATCACTCAAGGTTAAGCAAGGCTGTCATCGGCTTCCCGAGGGCCGCACATTCGTTACGGGGCTGATCCCAAGGGCATGCAACCATCGCGAAGCCGCAAGAGCATGGCCTTGGTCATACCCAGGGCAGTTGATCGGGACTTATTGGCTTCTCGAGGGGCATGCAACCATCATGAAGCCGCAGGGGCATGGCCATGGCCATACCCAGGACATGCTAGTCAAGACTTGTTAGCTTCTAGGGGCCAGGGCCAACTTCCAGTATGACTTCCTAGGAAGTCAAGGACAACGACAGTGGCTTTCTATTGGTTGAGTTGACCTCAGGCACTCATGCTTTTGATATCGGTCACGGTATCGTGGCTGGATGAGACGAGAATCGGGAAGTATAAAGCGCACCATCCCCCTACATTCAGACCCAAGTCCTTTTTGATCCTTCATCTACCGTTTTCCTCGACAGCAGCCAGCCTTGACTTACTGGAATCTATACAATGGCCTCGATGCCCTTCTTTATCCCCTCTGCTTCTCCTGCACGGTCTATCCACTATGAACTTGACTTTATTATCCACAGAATCGTTGAAAGTAACCATGACGGTGAACAGCTCGACGAAGAGATGAATACAGCTCTATCCAGGTGCCCTGCCGAAGATCAGCAACGAGTCAGAACCTTCGCGCAAGCTCTTCTAGATACCTGCGACACACTACTTGGGCGAGTGCAGGCTTTCGAGCAAGAGGCTCGCGATGTCGATAGCGGAAGCGAGCCTGACCCAGATAGTTGTCGCCGAAGGTCTGCTACTCTACCTATCACACAATGTTGCTTCTCGTCCGCCGACCACGAAGTTGCCGTTGTCGATGGTGAAAGTGGACCTAGTTTAGACAGACTAGGACAAGGTCAGGCTTCCGAGCAAGAGGCTCCTGATGTCGATGGCAGAAGTAAGCCCAACCCAGAGGAATGTCGCCAAGGGCTCCAGTCCATTACTCCGCCTATCACACAGGTTGGCTTCGCGTCCACCGATCAAGAAGTTGCCGCTGTCGATGGTGCAGATGAACCTGGGTTGGATAGTTGCTACGCAGGGTTCCAATCCATAACACCACCCAGCACCCAATGCTGCTTCTCGCCCCCCGATCAAGAAGCTGGTGATGATGATGACGGGAACGGACGTGATTTGGCCCAATCTGCTACCTCACCGAACACCCAGAGTCCGCTCAGTGAGGACAACCTCTTGGACAGCATGGAACCTGCCACGACAGAATCAACACCTGAGCCATCTCCGAAGACTCCCGGTAATCCATACTGCCACCATCTCATCAATCAGACAATTGGCGACTTCATTCATGAAACCTATGAGATGCTTGAAAGGTTTAGTTTCAATGACTTGTCCCTGGAAACACATAAGACTATGTTGGAATCGATCAAGCGTCGATTGAATCACAGTCATATGCTGAACCGGAATCAACAGCACGATACTTCATGGTCTGACGGCTCGCAATACGTTTCACTCATGGATTCCGGGAAAGGATCACGATACAAAGGTTCGCTTTTCTCTGCCTTATCAATCATGGACTTTACTGGTTGGCACTCATCTCAAGTACAACTACTTGAAAACGAGATGCACTGTGGATATACTGCCCAAGACGCAGCCCAGGCAGTAACGGCAAGGGTTATTAGGTGTAAATTGGGGTGCAAAGATGAAAGCAACAGGAAGGATTGGGAACGAAGCCGCAAAAGGCTTAATACCGACCTTGCTAGAGGACGAAAGTGGCTGTATCTCAGTGCTAAGCTCGGTTGTGGAATACTGTTCAAGGATTTGTGGTAAGTCTATCTTGTTGCCGTTTGAAGCAGATGAATTGACCTAAAGTCCCTAGGAACCTCGCGAAGTCTTCCCAGTCAGAACTCAATGAGTTGGCCGTGGGGCTCCCAAGCGATCCCGAGAAGGCAGCCCTGCTCCGTCTCCTCGATGAACAAATGGATCTCTTTGTAGAAACTGGCAAGACGAACCTTGCTCTCCTCCGCGAGCGCTTAGAGGCCAAAGACCTGGCCTTTGCAATTCCTCCTTTGCCTCGAAGTACTACAGAGCTTCACAATAACATATATACGCAATTTCGAGACCGGGTCCGCGGCAACGATCTTGTTATCAAGGGAACCGATTTCAAGTTCAGCACTGACAGCCTGAAATCTCTTGGCGACGAAACTTGGCTGAGCAGTAACATCGTCAGTGCCTGTCTGCATTTATCCCATAGAATGCCATTTGTCAATACTGGCTTTTATATCCCTACTCATCGGCAAGAGGAAGCCCTTGATCTCCTACCTCGACCATTCCAGAAAGCGAACAAGCAAATGAGGATGTGGACTGAAGCATGCAAGGAGAATGGCCCTGTGGTAGGCTTGTTCCCGCTTTTGCTCACCAATAACCACTTCACCCTCCTCGAGATCAACGAAAGAACAGGGCATATTTACCATTATGACTCGCTTTGTCAAAAGCATTCTGCTTTACAGGTTTGCACCCAGGTTTCCTGTAGCAAGATGCTGAGACTGACTGTATTGCAGAGCGCATGCCAAAAGGAGTTTCCTCATCTCAACTACATTGAGAAGGTAGGGCGTCCCGGCTTTCCAAAGTCTTCCTCTGGCTAATAGGGAGTAGCGGTGTATACGACAAGTCGACAGCGCCAGCTGTGGGCTGATGGTGATTGAACACGCGCGGCGTCGAATGATGAATCGGCCCGTTGTTACCGACGGTGATCACAAATATGATGCAAGAAAGCTGAGGGTGAAGGCGGCTGAGCTTTTAATTTTGGCACTAGACGAAGGCAGGATTGAGAGTGCGACGGAATGTGGAAAGCGCAAGCGGCAGGTGGATACTGAAAGAGACGGGAAAAGGAGGCAGTTGAACAGACTGAGCACGAGAGATGACGAACCATGTCAAGAGGATGCCATAGTTATCGACTAAGTTAGCTTGTAGAGAGATAATGAGCTTTGGTTACCTGACACTGCCAGTATGAAATTCAATGAGGTGCATTTTAAACGATCGAATAACTTTCCAACCCTGAGAAACAAGACTAAGCTGAACGAGTGCACCGTTCTTGGAATGCCCCAATAAACTGGTCCCCAACATGGTATGCGTTGCAAACAAGGACTGCATCATCAAACGGGACATATGTACCAAAGGCTGAAGGATGTCCCTTGTTCAAGACAGTTCTCTGTCCCAGCGTTTGTTTCCATTTTTTTGTCCACAATACTTCTTTTTTTTCAATTTTCATAGCCTTTAGCACATGAGCGACGTTGATGGTGTCTTCCTGGTTATTGTATGCAATCCAGACATTTCTCCAGAAGAAGAACTTTATATACTCATAAGACTTCGGTATATTTCCTGGTCTGGTCTCCTTCACACGGCAAAGCTTCTTCCTTTGGGGGTTTAGGCTTACTCCGCGATCTGTAGATTCATTCGCAAAGCTAGCTGCAAGGTCTTGCGTAGAAGGAAGCGAGACACCAGGATTGACCGAGGCTACATTGGGAGCCCAACACTTATAATCTTCTGACTCCCAATCCACCCATTCAGGAATTTCGCGAGAAGAAGCGAGAAGGGGCTGATGTCTCGTCGTAGTGACCCAGCGTTCAATGTCGTACTTATTCGTGAAAGACGTTGGATTGGCGCTCTGATCAATACCCTTTGTCTCTTCAACCCAGACATCCACACCAGCTCTGGCCGTGGAAGGAATGGAGCTAGTAATGGCAGCAGACGCTGCCACAACTGTGCCTTCAGGCCACTCCTCCGTGCTGCACAAAGTTATCTGGTCGCCATGCCTGTCATCTAACAAAGGCAGCATGACATGGGTAGGGTCGCGATGGGTAAAATTGTGGCCTAAACAGAGGTCGGCTGTTGGGCGTTTTCCGTAGTCAGGCTCTAGAAGCCAACTGAGAAAGCTTTGATCGTCGGGGGTCAAAACCCTGCTATCGAGGACGAATTCTGCCAGATTGCGCCATTCCACAGGATCACCCTCAGGCAAACCTATCCAAAGCTCTGTCCCAATAACACCAACGGACCATATATCGATTTTGAAACTATAAGATCCGTTTGAGATTTCGGGTGCCATGTACTTTCTAGTGCCGCAGTAAGAACTCGGAGCGTCTTTTGTTGTTGACGAGGTGAAGTCAGCAAGTTTGATATGTATAGGCTGACGAGTCATGACAAGGATGTTGGTTGGTTTTAGATCGCGATGGATGATGTGCTTCCCATGAATATATGAAAGGCCTTCGAGAGTCTGGCGAATAATTGACCGGCCATCTCGGTCCCAAAATCTTTGTGCTTGACATTGCTCCTCAAGGTTCCCCAAGGGGGCATATTCCATAATCAGTTGAGGCCCGTCGTCGCCATCATCCATCAGACAATATAACTCGATTATGTGCACCTGTGGATAAGACAGAAAGTCAGGTGCTGTATTCGAATGTTTGAGATCAGACAGGGCTTACATGATGGAGCAAATTGAGGATATTGCCCTCCGTTTTCGCTTCTTTAGTACGCTTCCCATAAATTTTTATAGCGACAAGTTCGCCGGTTTTTCGATGGATTCCTTGGTAAACGACACCTGATGACCCCTGTCCCAGTCGCGTTGTGGTCCGAGTATACGCATTCAGGACGGAGGCTGCTGATGAACCTGTTGCGGCGGATGATTGTAGGCGGAGGGCATGAATATCTGGCTCAACCGATGCAAGCCCGGCGAGAAAATCGCTGTACACAGTGGAATATTCGCCGTCTTGCCAAGGCTTAGATATGTTCAGCTCTAAGGAGGGCAAATAGACCGATGTGACATTCGTCCCAAAAAGAACTTTCTGTGTGCTGAGTTTGGTGGGCTTGTCACCTTGCTCCTTGATTTTCGTCCTTCGTTTAGAAAGGTTTCTAATGATAACTGCGCCTGTCGTCGTGTGGAAAGTGATGGCGAATTGCTTGCCACTGATTCCTGTTTTTCGGGTAGTCGAGAGCAAAATATCACACTTCTCTTTGTCGGTACCAAAAATGAAGCCTGCACTGGGATTTTTCGGCATGTGTGCTGTCGTAAAGCGAAGGACGAGCATTTTCTGAAATGACGGGGGAGCAGGTGTACCACTTTCACTACAGTGCTCCAAGTTAGGACTGGGCTCCTCTTGCTCAAATTCCATCTCTATAGAAGAGAGGTAGTTTCTGTTATGTGATAGAGTGAGAAACTCACGAGGAGCGGAGACTGTGAAGATGGTCCACGACATGATGCAATGATAATAATGTTATAATATTCTCTGATTGACGGGTCTAGATGAGGCAATAGGTGGTACTTATACGAAGGAAGAGAGCCACCAAGCTGGTCTGGGGAGCAACGTTGGGCGCGTAAGTGCAGAGATGGATATGCATCTGACAGACACACCATGAATGGCCATGGATCATTGTTGGGTGTAGTGTTAATGTTGGTGTAGGGTGGGTGTTAAATATATGGTGTGCTTTACAAAAGCCTAATGCATGCATAAAACAATGGGTGTAAGAAATCCGATAGGGTAGGTACCAATGAATTACTGGGTTGGTGACGATTTGAAACCAATCATAGTCCATTAGCAAGCGCCTGCGCTAAACGCATTTGAGGGCACGTAGATGCAGTATGACTGGAGGATACCGTAGCGAGCTTTACCTGAATTAGTAAAGTAAGATTCAAGTCTGGAGGTACTGAGATCAGCCAATCAAAACGTGCTGTTTATGGTGAAAGCCGGACGCAGCTAGCCGCAGCAATCTCGTGATTACAGCCGTCACTTTCAAGCCAAGCTACGCGACATCAATCGTCAGCTATCACCACTTTCAATACGGAGAACAGTATTCAAGCTCCAAAAAATGGAGTTCAATTCATCTTGCTCCGGGATCGCTGCATCCACTCAAAGTTGGGATAGCGATGCGGACAGTAACCCAGTCTTCAGAGATCCTACCCATCGATTACGGCGCTACAAGTCCACGGTCGCGTCCAGTATGTTCTCCCTTTATCGCCAGGGACCCGAAGGCATTGCGATCCTCCGCCGGGACGAGCTGTTATTCCGTGGCTTGGAAGACCCAGTCATGAGGGACGGCACTTTAACGACGGATGATATAGAATTCTGGAAGGGCAAAGAACGATTTTTCGCCAACGAATGGCGCCGAATTGAGGCGAAGAAAGCGAACAAAAAGATGCCACAGTCCACGATGGTTGGCGCCATCGCCGAGAAAATACATGCTTGGATCCCGGATCCGTCCTTACACGATTCAACAACGAACCAAAGAGCCATCCCGCAGGTTGAGCAGCAGACAGCAGATTACAGTCCAGACCCTTCATTTGATCGGCTGATCCAGAGGAATAAGAAGAAGCAAACCGCCGGAAACCGAGCGGTGAGATCAAATCACGCGGCTATCAGAAAGAAAAAGGCTGGGGCTTCAAATACTCCAATTCGACGGAGTAGAATATCAGCCAAAGCTATGGGGAGTTCAAGTTATCAGGTCCGCCGGAGCAGAAGATTAGCGAAGAAGCCACCAGAATTTTCAATGTTGATATGTTGACTGTTTGCATTGATACTAAGGTTCAATCTGACACTACCATCAAGTATTCTGTTTGTCGAGGCCTCTCTCAATGATCCTTGAATTTATTCCCGGAAGCCACGCCCAGTTCATTCTACATTGTATACTAGGTGCTTCCAAACTCGACTCCATCATCTTAATTGAATGGTCATTCTGAGATCAAGCTGTGGCCTGATCATATCTGGCGCCTAGAGAGTTTCCAACGAAGGTAATTTTTCCATGGATCTTCATCCCCCTCAACCCGCATTCCGTGATGGAACCTAACAGAATTTGCAGTCATATCATACCCACACGTCTGCAACAAGCCACTTCTATCTCTTCGCCAGCTGTACTGCTCTCCAGATTCGAACCAACATTGTTTGAAGGGGCAAAATAGGGGCATATGTTTGCAGTCTCGACATTGCTCCGATAATTCAGGAGGGTTGCATGCGAATGGAAAGTTACCAAAGGGATCTAAAATCCTCATTTGACGGTACTCGACTTTGCAATCCGGACTCTGTTCGTTGTGAGAACTTGTTACAGGGGAAATGAAAGACACTGACGCAGATAAACCACCTGTGGATGGCAACATTGACGCCTCGAAGTGAGTCGATGAATTCCTCGATACTTCTCACGTTTGGGAACGCTTTCGGCAATCGGAAGCCCAGCTCTCCATGAAGTGCCGCTGCAATGACGACCCTTTCCAGCGTGTATGTCTTGGCTTCAGTATCTGGGTCAATATCGAAGTATTGGCCCACCTTGTCGATATACTGAATGGCCGAGATCTTGCGTAAGTTTTGGTTACTCGTGGGGCGGGGCGAATGGCGTGTCTCAATTAGAGAAGTATGTTGTTCGATGTTCGTAAGTGACGAAATCACTTGATGAGAGGAATCGAGGACCTCTGCGACACCAGTAGATTCGCGGTACAATTGGACCAGACGCCGAGTTGCCCCGGGAATATCGTCTTTTGCAAATTTGATCACCGTCGCATATGGAACGTTTACGTCAAGAGTTGGAAGCAAACAAACAGCTCGGCATAAAGCACGGAGCTCTGGAAAAGAGGTGCTATCAAAGATTGAACCCATTGTAATATGGAACACGGACGGTATTCCCTTCCCTTGAGAAGGCAGGGCCTTCTTGCTGCATTTAAGTCGTTCGGTCCGGGGCCTTGCCTACACAGCGGCATGAGAATGAGGGTGTGGTCGTTTTCCTGTCGTTTTCAGTATTGAGGGACTTACGTAGTGACCTATTCGCAGGGCATGGATACGCAACGCGCATCCCTGTGGTCATAGCGAGATGCATTCCTTGTTCTAACATCAAGTACGACTGGTTCAGCCTTCAAACTTCCCTACATCGACGCTGCAAGCCGATTCTTCTTTGTCCAGTCAAGTTGCAGTAATAATGATCTTTTGGCCGACCGGTCCAGTTCAGGAAACGTGACTGCAGCCGAGCCGTGCGGTGTGCTACATTCCCATATGCATCGATCTGGATTCGGCATCTCATGACATACCGCGCCGGTGATAACCCGGTGTAATCAAGGTTTTGTGAGAAGTCAACAAGAGCTGGAGAGTCACCCTGCATTTCACGCTACTGTACCAAAGTCATCCAAGCAGGATGAACCCCATGTTGCCCGATGAGAAAGCACATCTCGCCTCATAGTGTGCTAGCCCGATTTGGCGATACCTGAATGTCCAAATACAAGATGGTGGAGAGGAAGTAAGGAAATAACCGCCCTGCAACCCAAGCCCTCACCCTTGCACGATACGTGCCTTTTTCCCGTCCGTACCTAGGAGGTCTTATGATTTCTTTTCACTCCTTTGAAGAGGGACGCTAGATCCTGACCTGTTTGTCCGAGTGCAGAGCTGAAGGTCTTGGGGCAGCAACTATGAAACTTTCATATTGCATATAGCGTAAACAAGGCGACAGAGTACGCACCAAGAGAACGAAAGCAAATGGTGCGCTGATCGAGCAGTAAATTTCGTTGAGAAGTCAATCCCTGCAATACAGTCGTTGACGCAATCAGACTGCTGGTGTTGGCACGTTGACTTACTTACAAAAAGTGGTGTGGAAGCTCTGCATTCCCGCTCTTCAGGGGTAGAAGCCACGTCCTTGGTGTTTCTTCTCCAATAGAAAATCCTGGCCTTTCTCACACCCTCTTGCTATCCATGCTACCGTGGGATAGTCAAGTAGCACCTCAAATAAACAATATCACAGTAGGCCCTGGCGACCTGGAGTATGTCTATTGGCTTCCATGTTTCCTCTTCTCTCAGGTGGAAATAACCAACTCACTTTAAATATTAGACATGTTCTCACTTCGTTTCGCATCATACAGTTCGCAGCTCTGCTTTCCCTTCCATTACTTAGTTACTCCGAGCATAATGTCCCAGCCGCAGCATGCCGTGGTTTGTATAACCAGACTTTATCAATGTATGAGCTAATAAACAGCGTTACAGTTCCCAAAGGAACAGCGAAAAGAAAGCCATGTCGAAGTAGGGGAAGACGATATACTTTGGATGAAAACCCGCGAAAGCCAAGTCGGGATGACAGAGCAGACCTCGATGCATAACAGAGTTCCAAAAAACTCAACAGCGACAGGACAGGGATGGCGAATGTGGAACCCCAGATATGTCTACAGAAGTTAAGCGACGATCAATCCACTTAGTTGAAGACCTAGGTAGCCAGTCCTCGGGGGTGGGAGGGGGTTGAATACACGGCCGTCGAGATTCTGACTTACACCAATTTGCTGGCGATCCACCCACTTAAGGATCGTGTTTTGTTTCCCCCCTTACCTAGTGCTGCACTGTAAACTTTTGTGTGGATCTTACCAATCTATAACAAATCATTGTTGCTTTTGGATCACTTCCACTAGCCTATATTAGGCGATCTCAGGATAGACAAATTAGGCTTAGCGTCACCAGGTGCCACCTAACCCAACGTCAGGAATGAAGGACCACCCGTCTAATTCACACAATCGTTCTGATGGATCCCGGGATACCAGAAACACCCTCAATAGAGGATGAATTAAATATTGTGGTTGAAAATCCTTTACAGCCGTCCTCAAGTAAGGAACGACAACAGCCTGCATACACGATACCGACAACAGAACAGCAGTGGCGAAGCTGTAGGCTAGCATGTGGACTGGCGACCCCCCCGGCCTTGTTGAACAAATTACAGAGATTGGAAAGTTGGGATCAACGAGAGCTGAAAAACTGGGAAAAGGTTATCGTTATTGCTGTTGCAGTGGTCGATCTGGACAGAGGGCAAGATGAAGATAACCTAAAGTACGGCAAGACTTATAGCAGCCGCATGAGTTCGATCACCTACCGTAAAGACAGAGCTGCGGTGCTTAACTTGATAAAGATGCTTGATCGGCTCTACGGCAGATTGGAACACCGTGCCTTTGAACTTTTGGTTATCTGGGGTTCGTATATACCATCTCTCCTCATTACAACAAGCATTACTTATCTTTTTATTAGATATACCTTTAACAAGGCTCCGTAAATGGACATCAAGGACTTTCGACGAGTTTTTAACTACCCTCCCAGAAGTTTCCTTCAGGCCTACGGCGGAGGAGCAAGCTTCTCTAACCTTCTACGTTCCCTTTCTAATCCAGCTCCTTCGACCTCAATATAGCTTGCAGGTTATTCAGAACGCCCTCAAGACGCGAACTTTAACGCAGCAAGATTTAGATCGATTCCAAAAGAATTATAGAACTCGACAATGTCCACCTAGCCTTCTCGGCACTTTGGGTGACTCCCGGACTCCACATTGCAAACTTGACGCGACATCATCGCGACCATCACAACAGCTGCTTACCTTGAACGAAGATGACTCCGAGCTGAATAGCGCCCTACATCTCGACAAAATGTTTCCAGCTGTTGTTGGCATACATATTGATGGCTATACTACATTTGATTTGTCACTAGAATTGCGGCGAAAAGCATCACTGGCCTATAGACGGCAAGAAGTTTGCAACAGGATTGAGAGACATAACACGTGCATATACCAATATGAGTGGTCCGACGAATTTCACTTACCTGTGGCTGATCAAGCCATTGATGATTTGGTACGTATTATTTTCCGAGGCAAACATATTCGTACAAGACTAAGTGGAAAGGTGTACGCCGGGGTCCTACGCCAAACTGATATCTTAAGGCAAAAGGCCTACCTCCGACATCGCGGCCATCTCTGCGTTGAGTCCCAACGCTTACAGATAATCATACCGACCACACAACCTGAGAAGTGCTCGTACGTGTCGTTAAGTAGCTCAGAGCTCAGCATCTCAAAGTTTGAAGATAGGATCGCCTGGAGGGCAGACCGAGGGTTACTTCTTGAGCAAGGCACTGTACTGTCAACAAAAGGCAACTTGTTCTTTATTTCAATCGTTATGCCGCTGAGTTCAGAGTAACAGTAAAATCGATCTCTATGCATCACTTCCCACAACTTTCACTTGGACTTGGTCTCCCCCTCCATTGGTTTATAAACATCGTCATTCGTCTTGATTTCGTCAGAAGTGACCACTCCCGTTTCATTAGGCTGATCTACTGGAAAGGTTAAATCTAAGTAAACTTAAGGTAAATGGCGTTATATTCTTACTTTGCCCTGACTGTGCACTGCTTGTAGTGTGTTCCATACCTAGGACTAGGTCGTGGCTTCGTGATTCCATTAATATATACAAGGAACAATAGTGAACGACATGGCACGAGATGCATGCCCCTTATTTATAGACATCTGGAGTTAGTTTCATCAGGATATGGTATTAGGCTCGGCGGCCAGGACTACAGCCTGCAGGCCTAGAAACCTACGCGTTCAACAATAAAGACACACAAGTATTTACTCATAACTGGACTGGAGTGCACGTTTGAGCAAGGATTATAGGTTAATCTTATAGTTACTATTTAATACCTGAGAAATAAATAAGGCTATCTTTAATATAAATAACGTGGTTGATAAGCA
>NJCR01002650.1:0-11771 GCA_002234235.1 Fusarium hostae
TTGAAAGAAGAAGCTGTCTGACGGGAACGTCATGTACCCCGCAGGTACCTGCAAAATTGGTCAGAAAAGTGGGGTATGTGACCTCGTGGCTGCCTTATGCCGGTCAAAGAGATAGGTTCTTACTGATAAGATTTCAGAAAAGGGGTACGTGAATAATTTGCCCAGTTATGAATTACCGCTCTGGATACTGTATAATGGTACTGCAGAGTACTACACGGTAGCATAGCGATAGCCTATGTTGGAATAAGAGATAAGCTTATTATGGATGCACATATCTCCTGAGTGCGTGCGGACCTCCACTGTGGTAACGATGAGGGGGTATGGCCAATTAAAATGTGCGAAATAAAAGGTACAAAATTCCCATGCTAAATTAGGTGGTGATAGAAGTCCCAGCAATATTTGCTTTGACATATCGCAACATCACAGATACGGCATCCGAAGGTGGTCTGACTACGCACCTTAGGCCGCTTCCTCTCCTTTTTTTCCTGATTGCCGCTGACCTCCGTAAGAGGGCTCCATTCTGAGGCGTTTGTTCTTAGCTGCCCCTGCCGATACCCTTGATAGGCTAGGCAGTCTGATTTGGCATGACGGTTGATAAAATTGATCTCGCGGTCCACGTGTTTACGCTGTAATTCGGCATCCTGTAGATCACGATCATCTCCTGCTCGGTAAAGCTGCCTTGCCTGACTATCATGACCGTAGGCGTTAAATAATTCGTTATAAATGCACTCTCGCCACTGCCTGTGATTCGTGTATCTCTTCCACTTTGGCTGCCTATGAAGTTGAGCAATATAGCTGTTAACAAGGGCCACATCAAGGAGGAAGGTCCAGGCTAGTGCTTGCCATGGGCCCCGGCGGAGGGCATGATCATACTTATAATATGACCTCAGCTGATCACCACGGTCAACATGGTTCATCTCGTCGTTGTAAGCAGCAGCTACTGTCGGTATATTGATCATTTTGACAGCTTTGTTCCTAAAAAAACGGCGTATCGGCTTGGCCTCTGACTTCTTGGATGACGGCTTCTTCCTCTATCGGACAACACGCTCATCATCAGCGCCAGTAAACACGGTAGATAAGAATAACACAAGCTTAGTGTCCTTCCAAGCGATTTGGTTGATCTGTGGTTACAGCACAAAGGCGAATTAATAGGGAATTCTCAGCTAAAAGTGTCTAAAGTCAGTACCTGGTTGTCAGGGGTTGATATCGCCTTAACGGCATTAAATTCATACATTTTTTTGACCTTACTGTTATCATTCTTATCCCTGATTAATTCCTTGTGGATGCCACTATTCGCACGAGCTGTGCCAATAGCCCCATAGCCCTGCTTGCAGAGGTTGCAGAAGAGAGGTGGGGACGAGAAGAGGTTATCCATAAATACGTGATATATCGATTTTGGCAGTATTTTTGTAAGGCCAATAACGACGGCTTGGGTTGAATTTACTGCTTCATCATCGTCTTCTATATCAGGGGCTTCCTCTGCGGCCTTAGCTGAGACCTTCCTTCTTTTCCTAGGCCAGGCTTATGAGGGTTATAAGGGCTATAATGATAATATCTGCATTGAAATTTCAATGCCAACGGCGCCATGTTCTGCATCTTTAATATGCCATAGCCAGTGAATAAAGAAGCCCAGCTGGGCTATAACCTAAATCTTGAAACCCACAGGATCGGGCTTGCTTTTAATAGTCATAGTAGCGTCACTTCTGCCCATATAGCGGATTATGCACTCATCGATAGCTAGGTGGGACCCAGGCCGGAACAGCTGCATGGATACGGCTTGTATATGCTTAGACCACTCTTTAACGCCTTGGAATACCTTCGGAAGTGGTGCAGTCTCGTCTACTTGGGTGTGGTTAAAGGGGCGAAGGTGCCTGTGGATAAGCTGAAAGTTATCGTATGAGATGAACTTAACAAATGAGTGCTTAGCGCGTTGAATACCGGGCTTAAGGCTCTCTCAATAGCTTCGTATCTTCTTTTCCTTATGCACTCCCATATAAATAAGCACTGCAATCATCGTCATCACCTCTGAAGCCGTTGGACCTTCCCATTTGTGGAGTTTTGAGGTTCGCTTCATCTCGGTTTTCCAGCTATCGATCCAGCCGTTCAATTTGAGCCACGAGACCCAGCTTCTCGTATAGACGACCAATTTTTCAATAAGGGATATAGGGAGGAAAAGTTGGAATAGCTTCAGAGGCGTTGGAGGCAGGGTGTTGATATGAAATTTACGTGTTTCCACTTGGAAGGGCTCGAAGCTCGTGCCTTGGTCCTCTTCAGCCGGAAAAACCGCGGCCCGGGTTGAATCATTAGGCCAAATGCGATGGCTGTGCCGTTCATCGAGAAAGCTCGTGTCATCATAGGGGGTGATAACCTGTATCTCGTCTAGAGTTGGGGGGGAGCTCATTGATGAGATCAAAATAATTTAATGGTATTTAGGGTGTAAAATAGCATCAATTTCTTCTCGCATTAAACTTTTCGTATCCCTCACGTACTTCCGAGGTGACCGAGATAAGTGGGGCGAGTGACTTTGCGGAGGTCCGCACGCACTCAGGAGATACAGTACAGTACAGATCGAAATCGGTTGTCCATTTTTGACACTCTTTGAATCATACCGCACGGACGTTTTTGATGGGTGTGTTTTGTTTATACAGTAGGTGATAACCCTTGATACAGTATTTGTGTACGGTTGCTGACAACTTATTGCTGAACAAGTGCTGGAGTATTACATACGCATCGGCAGGGTTGCTTAGGATTACACGCCAAAATGGCCAACCCATCAAGGGGCAGATTTTCAGCATGAACATAACAATTTTACATCGATGAACTGAATACACGTATTGTCTAGCAGTAAGCTGTCAGCAATGGGTGCATAAACACTGTGCCAATAGCAATTGACTACTGTGTAAGCAATACGGCACTGCCAAAACCGTCCGTGCGGTATCAGTCAAAGAGAGTCAAAAGCGGACAACCGATTTCGATCTTTACTGTACCATACAGTAGAGTATGAGATGAAATATGTCGACTTTCTTGCGAACATGAGTAGCCACTTTTGATGATAGTAAGCGACAATGCTATGGCCTAGACTAACTGAACACAGCCACACTCGCCATAATTGATCCGTTCTCAGAGTCTGTATGTACTGTAGGCCGCCCGGGCTTTCTACAAAGTTTTTCTAAGTATGGATCACTTGCGGACTAGTGTGGCTAAGTATAGTGCTTTGAGGTTTTTGTTACGACCCAACTGGGAAGGCGCTTAGTCACGTGACCCCAACTTATTTTTCACCAATCAACACGCGATTCACGACAAGCCTAATCGTGAGCCTGCAACGGACTCAAGATCAGGACTCACGACTCACCGTGAGCTCGGCTCAATCGACGTGACTTAACCCAAGTATATATACACATTTATTTAGCATTAGATAGAACTTAGCTAACCGGCTACAGTACATAACTGCTGAAAAAGAGGAGGGAGGAGTGGCACGCAAATGGCGATGAGAACGTCATCGAGCTCGTCCATTGGGGCTAGGTTAGATCCTCCAGTTGTTATTAAATAAAAATAAATTAGAGCTGCTAATATGTCGTTGCTTACTGATTACCTAAAAAAAGGCCTCTGATTAATCTGCCGGCCCTGCAGCTGGATCGATGATGTGGTTGTGTAGGCAAAACCATCAGCTATGTATGAGATGACCCCCGTTAATGAGTGTTCTTGTTTGAGCCACCACTATATACGGAAATAGTGATGGGCTTTTGAGGATTATTCGCTGTTGGGTTAGATCTATGATAGAGGAAATGGAACTTTTTACAGTGAAGATCGGAATCGGTTGTCCATTTTTGACTCTCTTTAATTTATACCGCACGGACATTTTAGCCTGGGGCTTGTTGATTACACAGTTGCTTTCATTATTCATACAGTATGAATGTACCTCCTGCTGACAGCTTACATGCATGGTCAAAAAGCATAACGTGATTACTCTACGGCACAGAATTGAACCCATCCTTTCCTTCCATATGCTGACTCTCTTGCATGGCGTCCCTGAATGAGCCTTATAGTATTATTTCGAGAGTGGCCAAAATCTGACTTTAGCACCTTAATAAAATATCCCCTATCTATACTGTAGCACATGTATACTGTATAAGTGGCAGGAACACGAAGGTCGGCACTTACTCGCAAATCTCATCCACCGGTTCTTGGTTCGTCGGTAGTTCAAAGGTCGTTTCTTCCTCGCGATGGATCAACAATGCGAGATGTGACCAGTCTTCCATCACTGGTAATGCTAATCCGAATTCAGCACAGATTTGGTTGTAATTATCGGTCTTTTGGTCGATCGTCAAGCTCATGAACCGGAAAGAGATAGTTACCAATGCCTCATGGAGCTCGACCAAAATGATATGTGACATCGGTTGTAAAGACGGCGGGGCAGGTTCTTCACAAGCCGCCTATCGCCTTGTCTAACCAATTAACCAATCAATTGAATACATGCTGGCTCATCATACAGGCTGTGAGGGTGGTTTCATGCGGTTGACCAAGTTATCAGTTATGCGGTGGTGAGTATCTCCAATAGGAGTGTCGCTGTGGTGTTATTAGACATATCTGTGGGCTCTGGTAAGGCATTTTGTTCCTCTTAAGCCTCCGTTTTCTACATCCTTAGGCGCTCTGTCTATAACTAACCCTAAGTTCAACCTTGGGCCATCATTGATACCCTCCTTAGGTTTGAAAGCGGTCATTCTCAAACATGGACTGATGTAATTGGTGGTCTCCCTTGTCAAGAGCCTACGAGCTGCATTTCAGCCGGCTATGCGAGACCAAGAGATACACATTCTCTATCGGGTGATCATCCGCAGTATTTAAGGGCAGGTTCCCCCTTTTCAATTTTCTCCTAACTTCCTTCTTTTGCATCGCCAAAGCCTTTCCAGGACAGTCCACCCCACTATGAACATCCTGTTCCTCGATAACCACTCAATCTACAATGCCTCTCTCAAACCCTCCTTCTTTTGGCTTCCCTCCCCGTCCCATCACCTATGCCCCCTATGGAATATACTCTCCCAACTCTTTTGATCCCCTTCGCGCTTCTCTGTCACAGAATTATTCCCAGAAATACTCTCGTCAGGCAATGCTCTCCCCACTTTGTCTCGCTGCATCCAGAGGGAAGACTGAGTGTGTTCGTCTCCTATTGCGGTTTAATTACGTGGACAAGTAGAGCGACATAGACCTTTCCTTATTCTTGGCCAACCGCTCGGAGTATACCAAAATATCTGCTTTGCTCTTGGACAAGAAAGCGAACCCTGGACGGAAGGCCTCCGCCAATGGTTTGCATGGTGCCGCCTGGCGAGGGTTAGACAAGCAGATATGCAATTATATCAAATATTATGATGCCGATCCTGATGTTCTTGATGGATCAGGTGCAACGCCAATCATATATGCCATACTCAGGACACAGGACGAACACGCCGCGTGGGAGACTATCAAGTGTCTCTCCACAGAAGGAGCGAGTCCTTATACTAGATTTAGCCGTCAGAACTTTAGTTATGCCGAGATTGCACGGCGAGAAGGGAAAGAGTTTTTAGAACAAAAGCTTGAGGAGTGGGAAACACGTCCCTCATCAAGTGTTCTGAATTCGAGCCGCAAATCAAGCTGCATGCCAGGCGAAGACAATGATGTTCAGTCTGACAGTGAGCGACAGCGAGAGATTCCAGAAGCTACAGGAGGAGCTGATTCGAGCCGCGATTCAAGCTGCACGGGAAAGGGGGGAGATGATGGTCAAATTAACAACAAACGGCCACGAGAAGATCCGGAAGTTGATGAAGGAGCCAAACGAGCACGTGGAGCTCAGTGGCGTGTAATTGAGTAGCGGATGTCAATGTATCTTATACAAGAGAGTCAATTATGAAGGTCACTTTCTACCTTCTACTAATCTATCTTTCATCACAGATTGTCAGGAGCGCTATACGAGCAGTACGTAGGCGCAAGTTAACCACGATTACCGTATAAACGTTAGCTTTATTCTTACACTGTGGTTCATGCGAGCGGTCTTATTATTATCAGAGCTCTGCTGTTTACTCACCAAAGCCAGACGCAGAACAGTGACTTGGAACAGAGTGGGAAGGGCACTTAACAGACAGAAAAACGCAGCCTCACCTTTACCTTCCTGCGGCATCTCTATGATATCTCCCTCATCCGTCGTGTTACCATCTACTGGCGTCATACATGCTGCTTGAACATATCGGACCCGACGTGGGACAAAAGCCTTCCCTTACCCACATCGCTCAGCTGCGAATAGGATACTTTCAGCTTCATAACGATTACTGCATCAGCCTGACTAGCCGGCAATTGAAATGCTCAATGATGATATTCAAGAATGACGGTACACCAAGAGCGATACAGAAGACCGAGATATACTCATGCACCAGGACACAGACTTGGCCGACAGACTGTCACGACGCGAGCTCGCCTATCTACCGCTCGCAATCACGTAGGCATCAGCATATATGGCAATCAACAGTTTCAATCAAAGAGTATATACAACTAGTTCAGAACACTAACCAGGATATAGTAGAACTGCTCAGTGTTAGATTTCGTGGCAGCACCCAGTACGATACTGCTCAAGGCGCAGCTATTACGACTTAGATTGTGTCCTTCAAACAGATCCGTGCCCTACACAAGGCAGCCACAATACTAATTTCGTTCGCATCTTGCCTCGAACCGAAAACGATACCCCAAACCTTACTACCCCGTTTGGGCACTAAACAAAGCACAACACGCGCCATCGGCTCACTTTGCGGGTATAGCTTTCTAAGTCAACGGGAAGATGGCGACATATTCGATATACATAGCCTCGTACACCTTGCCACACGGAGATGGAACGAAGACGAGGGGCGTAAGGAAGGAATACAACAACTAGCATTGGCACGTATTGCTGAGGCATTTCCAACCGATAACTGGGAGAGTCGTGAGGTGTGGCAACAGCATTTGCCGCATGCACTCCGGGTCCTTGCAAGTATGGGTAGTGACGGGAGCGAAGATATATGTAAGCTGGGATACTGGGTTGGCCGATGTCTGTATGTAGATGGAAAGGCAAGACAGGCAGCGGGCATACTAGAACATGTGGTTTCAGTTAAAGAGACGATATTGGCAGAGAATCACCTAGATCGACTAGTATCACAGCACGCACTGGCAGGAGCATAGAAAGCCAACGGACAGATTGGAGAAGCAGTGAAGCTGTTTGAACATGTGGTCGCAAGAGAGGGAAATAATCTCCAGTCGATTGGTGCCTGAGCAAAACCTTGACTACTATCACGAGATTTTACATGGCCCGACTAGCCTATGTTCTTAATGACTTACTTAATACGAATAGAACCGTTTTATAGGATTGTTTTAGAATAATAATAAACTATGTGCCTTAGTAGTAAATTTGAATGGACTTGAGGTATCGGTTACAGTACCCTTTCCGAACAATGCACGTAAGCTGTCAGCAAAGGAGTACATTAATACCGTGCCAACAGATATGAATTACTGTGTAAGTCATACGCCCCAATCAAAAACGTCCGTGCGGTATAAATGAAAGAGAGTGTAAAATGGACAACCGATTTCGATCTTTACTGTATCCTTTTGGGCAATGTATCTAGAGTTCTATTTTCTGCGAGCGGCCTTGTCAGATGATAAGCTGAAAACCCAACTTTGAGCAATTATGGACGTAGTTGGTGTGCTGTAGGAAATCTTATTTGTTTTTTTATCATGTTATTTATAGTTGATTCTCACTGGGAGCCAATGCTTATCGTGCGTTTTTCCTTGATGAGCTCAACATATTTGGGAGACTTGCTTTATAAAGGTATTGACGGATGGATTTGACCATAAATTGATCCAGTGCCTAAGATTCAAACCGAAAGTTCTCACTACTGCAATAAATTAATATGCAATAATAGATAGCTTGAACAGTATAAAGAAATACAGTCATCAAATGGACGAAAAAGGTCAAATATTTAGACATGAACCTTATACCTTCTTATCCCTTCCTATGTAATTTATTGAACTCATCGACCAATTTGCCACTTACCTCGGAACTATAAAGCCACTTATTTTCTTCGCTCGGCCTGCCTTGGAACTGCACCAGGTACTTAGCTTCATTGCCGCCAATGTAATCTTGCTTTAGCAATCTGATCCCACTGAAAAGGCCGCCATGTATTGCATAATTCCTTTTATACTCAATCACCAGCTCGGTACTAATGTCGTCTTATGCTACCTAAGAATTCTCTTCAATAGGGTAGCCCTTCTATTGAATGAGATATTCAGTCCTTGATTCTTTCCGCCGAGCTAGTAACGCTTTGACCTCAAATTGGTCTTAATCTTCTGTAGTTGCTCCTGTGGCTTTTGCCAATTTGCTGAAGTACTGAGCCCTGATAGCTGCTTCGGTATGATGCGGTAAGGCTGCGACGATCTCGGGCCAGCCCTTACTGGCTTGCTTTAAGCTCACTATTGTGCAGTCTTCAGCTGAACTCTAGCTTTTTCTTGACCTTTTTGCAGATAGCCTGCCTAGCGGCTATTGGCATGAAGACAACTTCTGTCGCTTACTATTGCCTCTAGATCTGATCTCAAAGGTAGCTGAACTCAGTTCAATTGGTGTAGAGTCGGTTGCATTTAGGGCAAGGAAGGAATATAGTATCTCTTTATAGAATCCAGTGACACAAAACGTGCTTTCTTCTCTAATTCGAACGCATTTAAGCACAGCTTAATCGATAGGGAATTCCTTGAAGTAAGCGCATAATTGCCGAGTCTCATTAGACTGATGTAAAGCGTGATAGATGGTGCCACCATCGTCTTCAAGACGCCGCGGTGGGCAACTCAACCGCATTGCATGATTCAGCTCCTTTTGTATGGCTTCCCTATCGCTGGCATATAAGTCAATAGCAGCGATAGACTGGCAACGCTTTTGACATTAAGTGCGCTTATTATAATCGCCGTCTTAATATGCAAGCAGACAATCAGGAGTAAGATTTTTGCTTACTGCTATAATGGCAATCCCCTCTAGTAACGGTAATGCCTACTTAAAAATATTCTTGTGAGCTTTAGATAGGGCATTGTTAATATTTTGGCTGTAGTCTGACGCACTGAATTGTTTATCTTGATTTGCTGCGACTTCAACACCAGGATGGCTAATTCCGACCGTCTTATCGATCCTCGAGGGCAAAGTACCGGGCTGACTTTATGTTGAGCAATTCTGCGTAGCTTGGAAATACTCTTTCAGTGGTTTGCCAGAATTTGAAATATCGGGATCCCTTGCTATCCTTTCTGGAGGTTAGTCTGGGTTTGTGTCAAGGCTTTCTGAGACTGATGTATTTGGCCTTATGGTCTCTAGAATTTCAGCTTATATAGGTGGGCAGGGTGACAATTGATCTCCAGGCAATATGTTGTCATCAAAACTAGTTGGTTCTGGGTTCTATGATATGTGGTATGGTGATGGGAGAATTGGTGATTTGGAGATATTGGCGACGCAGGTGCCGTTACTTAGGTTGCCCTGATCGTTCCTAGGGATACAGGGGGGTTGACTGACTGCTTCTGTTAACCATGCTGTTTCCTCGAACTGAGAAGCCAAACTTTAATAAACTCACTAGTCTGTTTCTGCCTCGCTTCTGAACCATGGCGTGTAGAATCAGGTGAATCACCAGTATGATGATGTATGCATTAAGGAGAAAACCCAATATCCAGTTTTCTTGCACAATGGCTGTCGATTGGAGACCCGGCTGTAGGCAGTACAGTAGGGACTTGACCTGCTGAAGTATCCGCCTCGGTAGCATGGGGAAGCGGAATGCAGCCTGGGGTTGGCAACGGCTCATGCGCTATTCCCTCAATTCCGCCCTGAAAAAAGGGCAGTGTTGGTGATGCAGCTTTTAGACTATAAAGGGGGGGAATACTCGGAAGAGAAGTAGCGTTTGTGAAAGATTGATGATAGGAGGGGCGATTTGGTTTTCGTGGTAGCGTAGGGGGTCGGGGGGGAAGATGTTGCGTGGTGGAGCGTGGCAGAGATCGTGAAGAAGTAACTGGGGGTAACGGAGGGAGTTGTGAAGGGGGTGAGTGACTTAGAGTGCTGTGTTGGGAATGCTTGAGGGTCTTGGGTGAGAAGAAGAGAGTATGATCAAGATTGATATTGATATGCTTCTCCTGGCTTAAAGGGGCGAGCATGATGTGAGAAGTGGGAGACATATCAACTCCTTATTCAAAAGCACAGAGAAAGATTGAGGGGAATAAGTTGTGTGGGCATTAGCTAGGAGGCGGTCTGATCTGCCGTTGGCGGGCGTCGACTTTAAATATTCCTGCTGAACATCCGCCCTATGCAATGTAAGCGAAACCTTTAAAGTTAGGCACAATGCTGCGCACGCTGCACGCTGCCTGTCAGCCCTATACCAGCATTTAATGCTTAATATATTTAGGTATGCCCAATACAGCAACCGCCTCGTTATCCAACTTATTTAAAACTATCCACGTTAAGGATTTTGAACCCTATGTGCGCAATTTATGCAGTCCTTGTTGGTATAAGGCTTTAGTGGCACTTTTGCATGAAGACGTGCAAAAAAAGTCCACACTCCCGACTACCATTTCAAACGAGCTTGGCTAATCACGAGCCAAGAGCTTGGTACCTCCGAGGTAGGATATCCTCTGACCTCTACCCTCAAGACTTGATTACAGATCTCCAGGCAGAGGCAATAATGCCACTAGCAGTCCCGATACGCTTGGCGGGTGAGAAGGGGAGTCGATGCATTCAACTGACGTTGGTATCGTAGACATATGAATTCGCGCCATCTTGACGGCCGTTCAGATGCCTTGAGCCACCCCCCACCTCTCCACGCCTTAGCCCGCCCCTACTGCTTCGCGTATATAGGCTCCTTGTGGCTGTACTAGCTCAGCTGGTGTTAGCGACACATGTAAGAGCGTGGTAGCGTTGTTGCGTATGTTATCGGCGGTTTGCCCCTTTCGCACATATCGATACGGATGAAGCTACCGTACCATTAGCGGCAGCAAGGTCTCGCTCACGGCGCTCATATGACGAGTACCGCGAGCGACAAAGCATAGCTTAGACCGGAGAATTGTGTATCAGCGCCTCGCCATAATCAGCGACTAGGTAGTCAAGACACGCGACTTTGCTGGCGCCGCGCATCCTGCAAACGGATCAGGGAATCTGACAGTGGGCTTCGCAAAGGGCGCAGCCGACCGGAACGAGCATCATCCGTGGGAAGACAGAGCCTTCCCCTTGTTCCACGAAGAGAACAAGGGAGCCAAAGGGAGGGGTGGGAACAGGCACAAGAACAACGAAGATACGAGTGGAAGTGGCACGCATTAGTCGGCATGCGCACTGCATACGCATGATGCGGGCGCAGGGGCGTGAAGATGGAAGTAAAAGGGGGAGCGCGAAGAGAGAGCGCGGGAGTCGGGAGGGACGAAGGTGGTCGAGATGGAAAAGGGGAAAAGAAGAGACGCAAACCCAAGAATACATGGTTGGGATAATCTTATAACGAGGCTAGAGGCGGGGAGAGGGATTGAATGCGGAAAGGGCGGCGCTAAACCCGACAAGGAAGGCCGCGACACCAATATAATATACACAATAAGCAAGCGAGATAGACAAGCGAGCAGGACACTTTACTTTTTACCTTAAAATCCAGTTTTTAAAAGCTTATAAAAAGCTTAAATCAAGTTTAAAATAGCTATAATTTTAATAGCTTAAATATAAGTTTTAAAATAAGCTATATTAATTTTTCTATATTTTTAAAAAGAATCCTATATAGTTA
>NJCR01002652.1:0-30529 GCA_002234235.1 Fusarium hostae
TCTAGGCCCTACCCAAGTAGTCAGATTAACTCAGTTAGGCTCTCTGTGGAACATGCATGCAACAACCTACGGCTGCAATCCGGCCATTTATCACCAATTGCTGCTCATTTGATAACGGCTGCTACTCCAAGTGCTACGTTGAAGCTATTCGCACCCGAGCTTTTGCTTGTTGGTGTAACCAGCCTCAATCCTCTCTAATCTCTCTTCTTTCTGTAACCGGACGCTTTCTTACTTGGTTCGGTTGGTTACATCTAATTGAAACAGCTCCCCGCACCACAAAATGTCACGAGCACACAATTCTTCTTCAGGTCGAGTGCTTTCTCACTGTGCATCATTATTCGACAATCTCATCTGTATCTATGAAATCTAACGGCGTATCACGACGTTGCTTTGGCCTTGAAGTGCCATCGCTTCGAGACGGGTCTGCTGCAAGGATTACAGTGATAATGATGACCCTGGTTGAGTATCGAATGATAATGTAACACACGTGCCTCTTCTGCAACGCTGACTCAACACCAAATTGCAATGCCTACCATCACTTCAAGTAACAATACACACCTATCAAAGAAGACCACTATTTATTCCTCTACCTAACAAAACAACGCACGTGAGAGTAATCTATAATATAGTTATTCATACTAATGAAGTATTCGAATACTAACTAAACATTAACAAAGGCTATGAGAATAGGAACGGTGAGTAACTTATTATCCATGGATTGTACATATTGATTTACTAATACCATCAAAGGTGATAGAACTCGCGCCAAAAGTCTTATTTCTCTATCTTGCCTAGGTAGTTCCTCTTGTTTCATCCAGAATCTTAGCAAGATCCCGCCGAGATGTTCGCCATGCCTTCCAAAAGTCAACTCAACCGATTCAAGATGACAAGTCTGGGGTGTCTCATTCCATCAACTCCCATGTCATGATCCAATATGTCACAACATAACTCCCTTTCCCATTCTGCATCCCACAAACAATAACACAACACTTTTCTCTCTGACAAGATGTACCCTGAATCTTCAAAGTTACCGAATCACAGGACCCTGACTATCCATACCACCTTTTTGACGAGGTGAGCTAGGGGGATCGACATGCGAATGCCCCTACGAGTTCTTGTTTACTTCTTCCATTTTGCCAGGAGTCGAATGCATTCCTTCGAAAGGAATGATGATGAGTTCATCCACAGGTGTTGTATCTGCGCTGAGCTGGACAAACATCTTGCCAGGGACTTCGTATGCCTCGAACCTCGGTATGAGTGCACCATCAAGATCGGGAACATCTGCAATGAGTTTGAAAAATATCGCTGGATCAGAGCTGATATGTTTCTGAATTTCATCCGCTGCCTGGCGGAGAGGTACATCTTGATTCCTTTCACTGGCAAGCGAAATAACTCGCAGCATTACAATGAGATTTCCCTCGAGAGGATCAGGTCCCCAGGCGAAAGTCTCTAGTGTCGAAGCGCATCGATCGCTGATTTTATCGAACAGTGAATTGAAAAGATTGTGCATTTCCATGTAGGGAAATGCAAGCTCCCGCGACTCTCCGGCCAAAGCTAATGCAAATTGCCTCAGTTGTTGGTCAGGGGAAAGCGGCGCTGACTTTTGTCGGTTCTTGGACTTGGGCTTTGTGACCCGGTCCTTCACTTCCTTTTTCTCTTTCAAGTCGAGAGAAAATAGGAAGTGCGCACCGTCATCAGGGATCGCCTCTTTGCAGAGGCTAGCAGATGTGATGTAGGCTAGGTCGTCCCATGAAAATTCTTGTAGGAGCCCGCGTTGTCGATCAATTGTTTTGGCGAACATCATCGACACCGGAGCTGTACCAGGAGCTCCAGTGGTGAATGACTTGAAAAATCTCGCGGCGTCTTGCGTTGAATTCTGATTTCTTTGGGTGTTTTCACAGCGGACAATGGATAACCCAACTGGAGTAAAAGGTGTGTCATAAAATCTTTACGACTCGCTGGCTTATCCGCAAAAATTAAGTCGCGCACCTCAAAGCACTTTTCCAATGCCTCCATGTCAGGCCACTTCGTCTTGAGTATCTGGAGTTGTAGCATGGCGTTGTATAAGTGCGCCATGACTGTCATTACGCCAGCATTCTTGGTAAGCTCCAACGCCCTTTTGGCCGCGAGTGCTCTAGTATGGAACAGATATAGACCAGAAAACGCCGGCATGATCTTGAAGATTTCGAAGGTAGCCTCGCCTTGCTTGCTCTGCTCATCTTCAGGTTCACAATACCCAACGATAGTGTCGAAACGCGTAAAAAGCCGCCCAACGGTCTCAAGAACGCTTGAAGAGCCAGGGGGCGAACCAGGACGGGAGAGATTGACCATGAAGGCCTTCAGCTGTTCTCTCATGTGCTTCGTATGTTTTTGTAGCTGGAAAGAGCCTCGTGCCAAGTCCTCCCGTGTCCTATGGAACACATCGAGATGGACTTGACATGCGAATGCCAAGTGCAGCGAAATCCTTTGATGATGACTTGTTTCAATTACATAGGCTGAGAACTTATCCATGACTCCACACTCCCTGCGTTTTGTGAGAAATATCAGCACTTCGCTCCAGAACTGTGCTGCCATCAGCTGGTCTACTGATAGTTCCAAAGTGTCACCGTCGCTTGCTGGAATGCCGCAACAAGTCTTTAGCTTCCTCATCATCTCAGAAGAATCCAAGGTTCTTTCCCTTGGATTAGGGAACATCGTAGCGAGCGGTTCAAGAATTGTCATAGCATGAGCGAACGTCTTGTCGAAGAGCTTAAACAGCTTAGTATCTGCATGCCTGCCATTCCAGCATTCGTCAATCTCCTGCAATGAGTAACCCTCTTCAGTGGCTTTGATGCCGAAATATGTTCTCGCAACTTGGAGGCAACCGCCGTATTTGTCGAAGAGTGCGGAGGACTGGCCCACAAGATTCTCTACCGTATGGATGCCAGTATCTGTGATGACTCCAGCAACTGTAAGATCGAATTTTCCGTCGCAATAGCCTTTCTAAACCCATGCAATTTGGTTTCGAATCTTTTCAGCATCCACACTCAACAGATGCCATACTGCCAAAGCATCATCGAGGGAGTTTTGTTCTTCCGCTTCATATGTAGTGCTATCCTCAGCCCTCTGTTTAGGGCGCTCGATGTCCGGAGCAGCCAAGAACTCCTGTGAAGGTTCATGGATGGTAAGCAAGTTGAAGCCTTGTGTGACATTTTCCGGCTTAGCTGGTTCGTGTGACTTTTGCTTGTCGACTTCCTTCATGTTGGGGCGTAGAACTTCTCGGACAGTTTCCAGTACACCGACGAAGTAAAGGTGGTTTTTGTTGGCATTTTCATCGACATCAACTCCCTGCTCTACCAATCGTGCTTCAAACGAAGACCTATGGTGGATGACTCGGTTGATGGTGCTGACGAACGAACTAGGTACCTTGATGGTAGGTTTGCGATGGGCAGTGATGCATTTGGCCATAGGGATATAGTCATCCAGAGCGACGGTATACTTTTGTCCGGTTCCACTCTTACTATCAGTAGCCTGCTTTTTTGCCCCCTTGCGTGTATTTCCCTTGAGACGACCGGACGGCTTCTGCTGAGCGTCCTTGTCGTTGGGCTCAGCCGTCTGTGACTTGTAGCCGCAGTGCTTTGCCGTTGACGCAAGCCAAGCGGCGACGGAGTTTGTGTCCTCTTTATACCGCTTCAGGGCGCCGACTAGGTTGTCTGGTAGCATTGTAGTTGTCATTTCATGGGATGTGGTTGTGAGATGCACGGGTAGTGTCGTTGAGGGTGAGTTGTTAGGGGGGAAAGGGGTCACTTGAAGAAGGCCAGATGTTGATGATGACTTGTCGAGTTTTGATGAAGCAAGAAAGCAAAAGTCTAACAGAAAAGACAGATGGAAGAATAAGACGGGAAATCTTATATACACGTTCGGTTCGGTGTCAGTGGAGGTTTGTTCATCGATGTGAACCACCTGTTCCAGTGTCGCAGCCATAAATCCCACTGGTAGAACCGAAACTTGCCTTCACAGTGGTTTCTTAGACGCTTAGACCATCCGTTCATCTGTTATATAACATGCCTGAATCGTAGGGTGCTGGAACGGGACGGTCATGGTCAGTTGAGAACAAAAGATCTCTATTCCACTACACTCAATTTACAAAGCATCATTTATCTACCTACTTACAAAACTCAGCTTCGATAGTGGTCAAACCCTCGGCCACTTGTTCAATTGACTTCACGTCAACGAACTCTTCCTTTCCGTGTAGTCCCTCTCCCTTTGGCCCCCAGAGTAGAGGCACTATCCCTTTCTCAGCCAACAAAGCGCAATCAGTCCAGAACGGGGCACCGACAACAACTGCATCTTTGCCAGTAACTTTGCCCACAACTCCGGAGACGAGCTTGGTGAAGGGATGGTCTGCAGCTGTAAACTGAGGAGGACGACTGAAGAAGATCTTGGCATCTGCCTTGAAGTCGGTGACTTCCTTTGCTACCCTGGCAATGATGTCGTCGAACTCCTTCTGGACAACTTCATTGGTCTCTCCCGGGACTGTTCGGCGCTCTGCGATGATGGTGCACTGTGCGGGATAGGACGAGGCTTCCTCGCCGCCTGAAATGATTGATGCGTGTGCAGTGCCTGTTCCAAGAGTCTCGTCACCAGGACCTTCTTGCAACTTCTTCACATATCGGCCAAACTCCACTAGAAAATGACCAGCATTGACGATAGCATCGATACCCAGGTCGGCACGTGAGCCATGTGCAGCCAATCCATAGACCTTAATCTCAACGTGACAGTAACCTTTGTGCGCGTGATTGATCTCAAAGTTCGTTGGCTCTGACACAACAGCGGCATCTGCTCTCCATCCTGCGCGAAGGATGTCTTCAGTGCCCTTACTCAAACTCTCCTCGTCGGCAACACCAGTAAAGATTACATCTCCACGAAGGCCGAGCTTTTTAGCGTTGGCGAGAGCGACCATACCTGCTGCAACACCTCCCTTCATGTCAGCCGAACCACGACCATATAGACGTCCGTCTACAATCTTGCCGCTCAATGGATCATCATCATAACCCATGATGGTTACAGTGTCCACGTGTCCGTTGAACAGGAGACTCTTTCCGCCGCCGGAGCCCCGAACAACACCAACGACAGAGGGGCGACCTTTGGTGTACTCAACCCAATGTGTTTCAAGATCCCGATGCTCGAGCCATGCAGCGACGTAGCGAGCGATGGTAGTCTCTCCAGGTCCGGGAACAGAACCCAAGTCGGGACTGGCTGAGTTGATCTGGACGAGTGTCTGAGTGAGTGCAACTGGATCATTGCCAGAAACGTCATGAGGTACATCATAGTCTCGGTTTCGCTCTGTGCAAAAGATCACGACGGTGGACTTCTCATTGAGTCCAAGGGCTTTCTTGTCATCCGATGTAAGGCGTCTAAGCGCAGCAAGGGTCGAGGCTCCACAGGGCCCAGCGTTGATGCCTTGAGATTGAAGATACAGGACAGACTGGTGAGCTTCGTAGTCCGACACAGTCAAGCTTGCATCGACACCATTCTTCAAGAGATCCCATGCGATTGTCGAAGGAGCTCCGCAATTGAGACCAGCCATGATGGTGCCGGTTGTTGGGATCTCGGTGAATTCGCCCTTCTCCAGACTCTTCCACAAACACGCCGCAGTGTCAGGCTCAACTGTCAACGTGGAGGTGGATGTACCTTGTCTCTTGAAGTGAGATACGACAGCTTGGGCGAATGATCCGACTCCGACAGGAGCAATCACCAAGTCAGCTTTGGTAGAGCCTAGTTGCTTGTCAACCTCTCGCATCATGGTGCCATAGCCATCAACAATCCACTATTAAAATACATTAGAATGATAATAAGTAATAAAGAGAGAGTACGAACCTGTGGAACAGTCTGATAGTCACCGAATGCATGGTCCTGAACCATGATGCCCTTCTCATGCTTAGATGCAGACTCGGCCTCAAGCATCGCATCTTCATATCTGCCCTTTGACATGACGACTTTTGCGCCTTCAGACCTAATCAACTTGACAGTGGAAGGATGCATCGATGCTGGAACGTGAATCTCAGCTGAGATGTCGAGGATAGCACCCATACGCGCGACCGCACGTCCATGGTTCCCTTCTGTTGCTGCGTACAAGGTCAATCGATTAGACTTGGCCACTTCCCGGACGGTATCAATATCCGAGTCAAGAGGTAGACCGAACTTCTCAGTGATGGATCGAAATGCGCCCCAAGAGGCACCCAGAATCTTGAACGCCGGAAGACCGAAGCGGTTTGTCTCATCTTTGACATGGACTCCACCGACTCCAATTCCCCTTGCCAGGCTGTCCAGGCTGACAAGAGGTGTTGACTCATAATTGGGGAGACTCTGATGAAGCCGATCAATAGCCTCTGGGGAGGCGGGCTCGGGTGAAGTCCATGATTTGGCTTTGGAGTTGAAGTGGACGTGTCTCCGAGTGGTCATGATGCTTGTACTGGGTTTCTCCAACTATGATGAAGGTTTGGTGTGGAGAACTGAGGTGAACAGCGGGAAAGCCAGAACAAGATTCGATGGGAAGCTGAATGAAGGAAGATGATGCTGCTGAGATATCCTGACTCTTCTGAGGAAATTTTACAACATCTTTATACACAATTACAAAAGAATTACGCCCAAGTTGACATTAATGATGCCCCTTCTAAAAACATTGCCCTCTATACTCAATTAACCCCACAGAAGGCAGTCTCATAATTATCCTCCGTTTAACCCAGACTATTGTTCACGATGAGAATTACTATACTCTCCGTCTTCCTGTGTCTTTGTGAAAAAATATTTGCAGTCAAATGAGTATCTTCATGCTCTCAGTTGTTGATGTCGAGGTAGCGGGCGAGGCTACGGGACTCATCAACAAGAGTGGATTTTCGAGCGCATTTCTGGCCGTTAGTTTACTGTAGGCTAGCCTCAATCTTGTCGAATGACATCGGCTCGTATAATTAAGCAAAATCGGGGAATTTTATACGATTGTCGCTGTACACACTTAACAGGTCTGAGTGGTAGACAAGCCTCCTCTGTCGCTCGGCAGTTCGGTTCTGCAGGTGAACCCAATCTCATAAACACGTTGTGTCCCAACCAGCGCTATTGGACATGGACATGTTTCCATTGAGTCTAGAACGATGAGCTCTGGCTGTGATTGCAAGTGATAAGGATCAGTTTGGCTTTGTGCGCTCGTGGCAGCGCCCGTATACTGTTCCAGAACTCCTCGGTCAGCCACCCTGTATCCATGTGTAGGGTCGTGGCTATGACTTCAAGAACGATTGGGAATGTTGTAAATTGTTTCCCTTTTTAATATGATACCTAAGTTCAAGCAATTTGTTTAAGATCCGAGAGGCCTAAAGCTATAATTTTGTGGCAATACCCTCAAAGATTGTCCTGATACAGACTCTAGGAATGTGGCCGCAGTTGATTGTGAACCGAAGCAGCAAACGGCTCAACAGCTATTTTGTTCTTGCTTCAACCTTGATCCTAACCAATCTTTTCTAGAACATGCAATTGAACAGACCCATTGCGCGACTTCCAATTGGAAAGCATTAACATAATTGCGAATTGAAGAAACCAGGTTCAGCTGACTGTTGCCTGTCAAACTCAAGATAGCGGAGTCGCGCTTTCCAAGTACTTTTCCCTTCACAATTAAACCATGGCAATATCAGACGTGCGCATTGGTGTGATAACCGTTGATCTCTCCAATTGTCAATGATACAACAACAAATGATGACCTGCATTAAAACACCAAAGAATGTCGTTAAGGATATCCCAAACAGGCGGTGCGCGCTGTTACTGCATCGCGGCTGTGACTAAGCCCGACATCGCTTCAAGCGAACGCTACGCGTGACGTTATCGCAACTTCTCCCAAAACTCCCTCCAACATCTTCACATGCCTCTTCATCAACCCTCAGAAGTCGTTGAGAGGCCGTTGCCCTCAATTCAGTGCGACAATGGACTTTTCACTGGATGATATCTTATTCACTGGCGGCGAAGATGCTGCGTTGACGCTTCCGTACGACCAGATTGATGATCTAACCCCTCAATCGAGAAGCTCATCAAATTCGCTTGCTGAGGGTGTGAATATTGACACGACGCTACAGACGATCAATCCTCAAGAAGCATTTAACCTTCAAAACTCCGAAATCCCAGATTTTCAGATTGATTGGAATGCCGACTTTCAGCAGGCCAAAGCGGCCTCCGAGACACCCGTAGATGATCTCAATCAGGACTTTTCTTTTCTCAATCAACCAGCCACAGATTGGGGTATCCCCGCGCCGTTACCAACTTCCAATGACTCCATTAAAACGCCCATGACTACGATTGATGAATTCTTTGTGAAGAATGGAGCCTCTCGCCCTCCTGTGCCGTGCACGAATTGCCGTCGAACCCGTTTGCAATGCCTGATCTTGCAAACTACGGTTGCAAACCCCAACCCTACCAAAAGTTGCAGTAGCTGTGTCGCCTTGTTCCGCGAATGCAGCTTGGCAGGACAGAAGAAGAGGAAACCGTCAGAATTTGAGACGTCGGAACCTGTTATCGGTCGTCTTCATGGGGTTAGTGAGCACAGCATCCTAGGTGTCCCTGCGACCGTTGATGAAGGCCAATCATCGCAAGGCCTTTCAGTGGCAGCTCTGTCGGGCAAAAGAGCAAACACTCGATCGGTGCGAAAGACGAGGGTGCTGCGAAATTGGTATCTTTCCAATCTGGACCATCCCTATCCATCAGAGGAAGAGAAAGTCAGTCTTTCTCAACAGTCGGGATTGAGCAGGAGTCAAGTAGTCAATTGGTTTGCGAATACTAGACGACGCCATCGACTCTCCTCGACTTACTCTGCATCGCCTGGCCGGGGTCGTCAAGGATTTGCACCAGGATCCCCCATGCCGCATTACCTCCGCAAAAACATGTCACCCATGGATCGCTGGAAGAATTCTCCGCCCGATGAGGAGCCTGCTTCAGCGATGGCGATCCAAAATGCGCTGGCTGCCCAGTCGAGTGGACATAGTTCGTTGGACAATGAGGCGGGTGCGTCTGATGGGCCAGGGTCATCTGCGAGCAATGACTCTCTCTGGCTTTCTAATCTGCAAGAGGCCTCGTCCAACTCGGCATCTTCTTGTTACTCGTATCGTTCAAGGGAGGCGGCATTCTTCTCTCGCTCTGGTAGTAGCTCAGTGGCAGAAGGGCCTTCCGTATCTAGGACTACATCCTCGAGATCACGAAACAAGAAGTTTGTCGCGTTTCAATGCACATTTTGCGGCCAAAGCTTCAAGAAAAAGTATGATTGGGTTCGCCATGAACGATCAATTCATCTACCCGGCCTCGACTCATGGATTTGCGCATTGCCCGTCACGCCAGATCAATCCTTCTTAGTCTGGCGCATGAGTGAAGATGGTCCACAATGCCTCTTCTGTGGTGAGAATTCACCCAGCGATGAACACATTCAAGCTCACGAGTTTGACACATGTGCCGAACGACCTGTTTCAGACCGCAAATTCACACGCAAAGACCACCTCTGGCAACACCTACACAAGTTTCATGGCTGTCGCAAGTGGGATGGCTGGAAACCGGACCTGAGTCTGCTACAACACCGACAAGATATAATAAGAAGCAAATGCGGTTTCTGTCAAGTCATGATGGATAGCTGGGGAGAACGAACAGATCACATCGCTGCTCACTTCCGGTCCGGCTTGACGATGGAGCAATGGGTTGGAGGATCCGGGATCCACGACCCCGGCGATATGGGTACCGAAGACCGGTAGATAAGCCGCTCTTGGAGGTGGATACGGATACGGGGAGATGTCACTGACCCGGCATCGGTACGGAAGAATGGAGACAATCGGAGGAACCGATGCAGCCCTGTATTCGACACGTGGGAGCCTTGTCCTAGTGACTCCACTGACGGCTAACGGCGGTTAAGTTCAGAAGGCCCGTAGAAGCATTGTTCAATTAATTCAACATTCGAAACCATTATGCGAAATGCTAAAGCCTCAAGAACAACTTCTTCACGACCAAGAGTTCAGCTCAAATTCAAGAGACCAATACCCAGTGATTTCCTCGTACTCCAGCACCCCTGCGACAATGTGGGGAATCATGAAGTTGTGGCAAATGTCAAACTCTCTTTGACAGGTGACAACAGACACGCACACAAGGGCATGTGAAATCCGGAGTTCGGATGACAGCGTCTCATTTGACAGCCCCTGATCCGACTCTTCATGACTTGTCAGAGTCTCGACCATCCCTTGCTCACGCGAGCCGAGACTGTTGATTCCTGTTTATTTACGGCGGCCTTACCTTTTTGGATAAATTGGGCAACACTGAGCCGAATGTCACGTACATATGCGGGGATTCTTCTCTGTTGTTCTTTTCTGTCGGTACTCCTTTTTACCTTTGTTCTTCTTTTTTTCTTCTCTCACATTTCATTCTTTCTTTTATTTTTTCCGTAACTTTGTTGTGTTTCGCTTCCTGTGTCTGTCGCCAACCCAAGCCTTCATCTTCAGCTTTACTCGCACAACTGCATTACTCTCTACAAGTCAGTAAAAACAACTCCTTCAAATCAGTCACCATGATCATCACTCGCGCCCTCTCCATCACCAACTTTGTCATCGCCGGCTCGGCACTCAGCTTCCAGGTGGGTGTCCTGTACCCATGGCACAAGCAGCTTGACGATGGCTTCGAGGAGCTCAAGAAGGAGCATTTGCGCGTCCTGTCAGCCGTCGAGTCGAAAGTCCAGCAAACACGAGACACCGCCGTTCTCGAGGAGAGCCGTAACAGCGTTCGCGGCTTGCTCGGCAACCTTGCCGCATGGAAGGCCTGAGCGTGGCCGACTTCGGGGGCAGCGCAACAGCAACAAACACAACAAAAATACCCAATAAAGCAAATGAAATACCACATACATGGAAGAAGAAAGAACACTAGCGGCGTCTCTTTGAACATTCGACAACGACCAAATTTCCTACTACTCATGGCGTTTCTCCCACGTTTTTTTCTCGGCGTTCAAATCCTCGGCCCGGGTGGGGCCGGCAACGGTCACGATCCGGGTGGTCACGTGTATCCCTGACACCACTCTTCCGGATTTCACGGTTTCACCCGATCGGGAGTTTCCTTCGGTACCATTACCTCATTACCTTAGACGGGCGCACGGGAATATCCAGTTAGTTACGGCACGGGGAAGACATTTACATTTGATCTGCTTAGACTATTTATAGCTCGCATTTAGTTTATGGTGTTTGCTAAATGATACTCTTTTTTTTCTAGAAGACTGCTGTCTTGTCGCCTTTGTGCTCGGTTCAATTACCACCGTGATGGATGTGTCGCGTCTCGCGCCGCGACTCTCAACTTGCTCTTAATGTGACATATATCATGAAAGACTGGATATGTTTAGCCTGATCATCATGCGATAGAAAATATATTATTGAAGTTTCAGCACAGGTAAGCATTAAGAACACGCCAACAGAATAACATTAACACGCTACAGGCCTTGAAATGAACCGTCCACCACCATCTCCCACCGAAATGAGCCCGATTCCCACGAAGCGCCGAAACATTATACACGTCCAATCTTCCGTTTAATTATCCACCTTGAACCACACGGGGTTATTCGCATTATTCGTCATACGAACATCGAAGGTGCCCGAATAACCGGGCATGATGCGTAACGGCGCGGCGTCGGAGACTCGAACGGGGAGAGATCTACTGCCGTTGAAGAGCTTATCAATGTTGTTGTTGAACTGCACAAGCAAAACAAGAATTCCGATGAGGGCGCCTGTCGCGGCGAGTTTGACGACGAGGTCGAAGAAGGCGATGACTTTGAGAAAGCCGGATGATGACTTTTCGGTGGTGGTCATTGTGGGGATGGTTGATGTTTGAGGGGCTGTAGTGGGTTTATCGGCCATGAGCACGATGTATGCAGTAGTTGAAGATGAGCAGGTACTGGGGAGAACACGAGCAGAGACAACAGACCCAAGGCTGGGAAGACGAGGCCTTGAAATACCGTAGGGCTATCCGAGGGAGACTCACACCGCAAGGTTGATCGACGGGGCTAGGCACTGAATTAAGCTTACCAAGCTTCCAGGACTTGAGACCGCCATGACAGGGGTTTAAGTGAAGCTATCACATTTTGAGAGAGTGCTAGATGGGATGGATGATGTGCTAGTTGGAGGTTTCTAGTTGGTGGGTGTAATGTCATGAAGGGTTGTCATTTGATGAGCTTCCTTGTTTTTGGTGAGGATCCTGCTCTAGGCAGGCGATGCTTGCTTCCTGTTTGTGAAGGCGGCAACGATGATCGTAAGACAATTGCTCGCATATAGTTAGCATCTTGTCAACCTCAGAGACGAGGTCAAACTAAAGTCTTGGGACTTCATTCCATTTTCGTATTGTCGAGAGCAAACAGCTCATCAACTCTTCAATTAGAGGGGTGCGCTATCCATCTAGCGCACTGTGGCTGACACAGAATCCAGCTATAGCACTAACTCTCGCCAACCACTCTTCATCTTATTTCTGTTATATCACTAATAGCGGGGTCACGCTGCACCGATGCCCGGGCAGGGATCACCCTGTGAGCTGCACGGAGCTGAAAAAGAGGTCGTGGTCCCCAAGTTGGGCATGCATTGCGCAGCGGATGTTTTCCCAAGAATGTTTAACATGGAGAGAAAGGATGCTGTGAGTGAGGGAATTTGGGTTAAAGCAGGATGAGATTAGTTTTGTGACTTATGACGAAGTGAAGGAATTAAAGGTGCAGCCATCATTGATGCTTAATTGATGGTGTAACTGGGTTCTAAAATTAGCAGCGATGCCCTACCAGGTGCGACCAACAGCAAACAACTCAGCCTGAGCATTGGCATCACATCCATTTCAACTGGGATTTGGGCAATATGAAATCTTGAATGGCTGTAACTCTATCGGACTATTCATTTCGACTCCATTCTCATGTCCTCAATACAACCTTTCATAGCATCTTGTCTCATAAAATCACACAAGGCGGAGGCGTCCCTGGCCCCTCCTCCCTCCCCTCCAGGAATCTCTGGTTGCTCCAGCCAAGCTTTTTAACCCTCCTCCTCATAACCCTCGCCTCTTCAAGATAACTCGCTCCCTGAACATCCTCAGCATACCCATCCATCAACTTCTCCAGCTCCTCATGTCTATATTCATCATCCAAAGATGCCCATACTAACTTCAAAAGCTCAGGCACGTAGGAAGCTCCACATGGCCTGAATGTCTGACATCGATGTGCGAGAAGTATTGCATCATCGCATATTTCGTGAGAATCCTGAGTGTAATCTGGAAGGACGCCAAAGGGGTTGAGTGTTGGGCCGATGAGTGCTGCTTGGACGAGAAGGCCCGCGTGGCCGGAGGCGTACTCTATAGCTTTCATTCTACACGCAGGCGATGCGTCTGTTGAGAGCGTTGCCACCATGGCTCCTTCGTAGAGTTTCCTCATCACTGGTCGTTCTTGTGATAGTATGTTGTAGTAACATTTCAGCTGGTAGAGATATCTCTCCGGATCTCTAAGAAACACAGGTAAATCGCCTATTGCTCCGAGTTCGAAACAGTAGAGATTTTGTTGGTAGTGGTATGGTCGTGTCATGATAGTATCTTGGACGGCTACGTCCCAGAACCATGACCCAAGCTCGACCTTGGGGTCGCATAGAGCGGCGTATATCTAATCGCTCTTGTTAGTCAAGTTATGTACGAGTAGGATGTGATCTTACAGCTTGTAAGCACCAGGCTCGTATATCACCTGAGTGAAGTATCTCGCCCTGAGATACAGCTTCCTTTAACAAATATGCTATCACGCCTCGATGCTTGTTGGCATGCTTGTTATCAATCCAGACCTAACACCGTCAGTACCGAAGCCAAGATGTTCCACCCGGCATAGTTACCTGGCACAGCATCATCATCAAAACCAGTTCCAGCTTAAGCATAACCGGTTGGTCATCATCACTCAAACAGTTTTGCAAAGACCTTAACGCCTTCCCATACAGAGAGAAAGTCTTTTTGTCAGCAGTCTTCCGTAGACGAATTGCTTGGAACGATGCAATCAAGGCAGAAGTGGTAGTGTCGAGAGCAGAATTCGACCCAATACGTCGAGGAAGATCAGCAAAGAAATAAGGACCATAGGCTTCAAAACCAAACCGATCATCATCAATCGCCATAAGCGATATGAACTCTGCAGTTAGTCGAGTCGTCTCGTTGCTAGGTGTTTCAGCAGGAGGCGTGATAAGTTGTGTAGTCTGTACATCAGGCTTGTACTGATGAAATTTGAAGCGTCTTGTTCCACTTCCAATGCACTCATCACCAAGCCTCATACAGCGGCCGCATTTTGGTTGCTTTTGATCACACTTATCTCGTTAGTTAGTTCCGAATCTCCAACATCACAATAACTCGCACATACCCTTTTCTTTGCCTTTCGACATGAGTTGCAGCCTCGGCTGCTCGGAACACCGACCATGATTGTTTGATGACTGTTCAAAGTTAGGTAAACGGGGGTGAGACATGTCTTGGTGGGAGATGACGGGCAGAGAGGTGTTATGTAAGCGTGAGATTTCTGCTTGCAATCCATGTGCTAACGGTGATGAACCAATAGATAGAAGAGGAGACAGTGCGTGAGAAATAAGCTTAATATTTAATTCTACGGGGGGAAATGCGCCGCTTATCAGATATCAAGCTACAGCAAACAGGCTTAGCTTGCCAGATTGGGAATGCGGGAGTTCTTGTACAGCATGTGCCTGTCCATGTTGAAAGATAAGCCAGGAATCTACATCTTGTGACGCTTGAAACGTAGATAGTTAGAACGATCATTCTAGAAATGACGAAGCTTCTATGAGCACCTTCAAATTACCATAGTCTTCATAAGCTATCTGTATGGCATCAAGAGCAGCTTGTAAGCACCCAAGGACTTATCCCCCACTATCTCAAATGCACTCGCGTATCAATTCCCTCACAATATAAATAGCCTCTGTGAAGTTCGCTTTTGGGAGATTATCGTTCACCCAGGGGAGAATAGGATCAATAGCAAAAGACAAGCACCGCCAGTACAAAGCTCTCACGAGGAGCTGCATCCGTGTATGATCGGTTCCAAACATCTCAACCAACTTTCGATCTTCATTCAACCAGATGAGCCCGTCTGCCACTATGATAGCTTCTGCATACTCAGCCGGTCGCCAGTAAAGCGTGATATCGATGATGGCTGGCGGATTGTTTGTTTCTGTGTTAAACAGAACGTTTCCAGTGAGATCGCCGTGGATAAGCTGTTTCGTGATTTCCTGTCGAAATGACTGTCGTAGCTTCAGAATCTGGTCAAGGATTGGTTGAATAACAGCCATAATATCACTGCTGATCCCTTCCACAGCTTCAAGATTCTTTTCCTGCCACGTCACAAGATCTGCCTCTGTAAATCGATTCTGTCTCGACGATAGAAACGAGGGCTTCTCAGTGACCAAACTCGCTACATCGACATGAAAAACACGACAAGCTCTCACGAGAATATCAAAGTTGCCTTTAGGAGTTGCTTTTCCTTCAAGATATTCCCAGGCCGTCCAGCCATTACAAACATATTTTGCAGTAAGCCTTGCTAGGATCGGAGTAGGGACGCGGTAGTCAATGGTATGAAGCTCAAGGAGAGATTTGCAGAGGGTTGCGATGTATTCAGATTCGTTGTCATCGTCTGATGGTCGGAGTAGAATGCCTTGCGAAGTTCGATAGCAGAGGCCGCGGCCGCCTGGGACGTGTATCAGAGAGCCTTCTGCACCAAAGGCGTTCAAGGTATCTGAAGATGGTGTTTGGCTCATGGTATATTCTCCTAGACGTGTGCTGAGAAGTATCGAATATTCAGTGGATGAAGCTTCTGTTTTGATCTTCGAGTTGGGCAATGAGGGGCGCGCCCTTTGACTGATGAGTCAGGTCATTCGACCAATGCGATGGAAACTTCACCTCAAAACAGTCTTGCAGTCTATTCCAAGTATCCAAGCACTGTGGTCGACTATTGGTGTGTTCTAGAGATTCATCTTTACGATAAGATAATTCAATTCTAGCCTAAGCTCAAGTCTTAACCTTATGTCAATGATGTGAACTACCCTGATGAACTTGTGATCCATGGAAAGTTCGTGTATATCTTGTACATTTATAAGAAGTACACAACCTGGGCTTTTCATTGCGTATGGTCTATCTAGAAAACATAAATTAACTCGCCCTCACTTCTCTAATGCAAGTGAAACCGCACACTCAACCGCAAACCCAAAACTCCTTGCATACCACCCAGGACTCCAATAACTCAGCTCGATGTTATGCGGCGCCGCTTTAACAACACTCAAATCCACCCTCTCACTCTTCGGAAACCCCTGCTTAAAATCCTCCAAATGCTCCTCCGTAGCATCCCAATAATGGTCCCTTTCCGCCAAAGCAATCATAACTGGCACAGTAACATTAACCCCCCATTTCTCCTTCCACTCCCCCAACCAAGACTTTCTCAACGCCGCAAGTTCCCCAAACGGAATGGCGTGGTCGAGACGCTCAGACTGTGCATAAACAGTTTCGTCTGCCGTTCCTGGAAGAAGCAAAGTCTTGTCTTTTACTTCGACAGGGATGTTCAAATACGAGGGTGGAGGATCGGGCTGTGAAACATGACCGCCTGTGTCTTTTAACAGGGAGCCAAAGCCTGACATGACGATACCGCCGAGGGGGTATGCAGGTGACGATGAGGTTGCATGCAGGGATGATGCGACGATTGCGCCGTTGGCTCCGAGGCTGTGACAGTGAAGAGCGATGCATGTGCATGCATTGGACAAGCCATACTCTTTCCAAAGGGCTGGGAGAATGTATTCATGGAGTCTCCGTCCCCATTGTTCAGGATAGCTTGATCCTTCGGGAATACTACCCACGGGTGTAGTATCCCTATAATCCGGTCGATCTATAGCCACAAACGGCACAGAAAGCGCTTCACTGATACCCCTCGCCGAGTATTCTGGGGTAGCATCAAAGTAGTGGCTCGTATAGCACCCCCCGTGAAGTCCAACCACCAAAGGCCGATGCTTCAGCGTTGATGGCGATGATGTAATGTTGAAGATTCCAGAGAGCACTGTGCCGTCTTGTAGGGAGAGTTTAAATGATTCCATGGCGTCTAACCAATTAAGCATAAATAAGACGCCAAGCAGTAAGAATCAGTTGTGGCTGCTGTTTGTCTCGACCAACAGCATAAGATAAGCAGAGTGATACAACAGTGAAAAAAACGCTCTTGGTGGGGGGCGATCACGGGCTGTTAATCTCCCGCCCCCGATATCACTTAAGAACCAAGAAATGGGGATGGACACTCACTAATAGATAGGAACTCCACTTCCCCGGACATTTTCTTCAACTTCTTTACCATCAATTAATTCATCATGGCCGATATAACAGATCCTTCGACGAATCCCTCGTATCGAGTCGCCGAGTTACAACAGCACGATCCCCCGATTGAACCCGATCATCCACCTCCTCCTACCAACGACGATGTCGCTACAGACGATGGCTACGCTTCATCCGCGCCCTCCGCACAGTCTGCATCTCTAGCGTCGAGCGTGCGCGATTATCAGGTCGAGAATAGTCGACGATACCATAAATTCAAGGAGGGCCTGTACCAATTCCCAAATGATCTACCCGAACAAGAAAGAGAGGATATGAAGCATACGGTTGCGGTGCATCTTCTTGGTGGGAGGTTGCATAATGCGCCGTTGGACCAATCCTCAGAAGATCATCGATATCGGGACAGGAACTGGAAGTTGGGCGATTGATAGTACGTAAAATAATTCTGATTGAGGCAGATTTGCTGATGCTGTGTAGTGGGCTACGAATATCCCAGCGCTGAAGTCATTGGGATCGATCTAAGTCCCGTTCAACCACCATGGGTTCCTCCCAACGTTCGATTCCTGGTCGACGACGCCGAAGCACCATGGCTATACTCCGAAAACTCAATAGACCTCGTCCATTTGCGCAACATGTCCACCGCAATCAAGGACTGGCCTGCGCTGCTGGGACAGATCTACCGGTAGCACCCCTGCGATTGGCGTAGCGCTTCCAACTAACACTCGCAGCGCATTAAAACCAGGAGGATGGATTGAGCTTCCCGAATTCCGATGGGTATACGGATGCGACGACGGAACACTACGTCCCGACTTTACACCACCTCAAATGGTAGCCAACATCCGAGCTGCCCTCGCCAAGTCAGGCATTGAGATGCACGCTGCCGAGAAGAACCCCGATAGACTACACGACGCTGGATTCGTCAATATCCGCCACGAGATCAAGAAAGTGCCAGTTGGTCCATGGCCCAAGGACCCAAACCTCAAGATGATTGGCCTCTATAACAGAAGTGTCATCTATGATGGTCTGTACGCAATCACCATCGGTCCGTTCACTCGAGCTTTGGGATGGACGCCTGAAGAGGTTGAAGTCTTCCTTGTCAAGGTTCGAAAGGACTTGAAGGATCCTTCGGTGCATTCTTATGTTCACTTCCATTCGCTATGTGCGCAGAAGCCTTTCAAGCCCTAGACTGCCCTCCCATGGTGTGCTACGGTGGCGGGTTCTCGCGTCGCTATCACAATCCCCTGCCATATGTATGGGGATTCTTTCGTCCGTACTTTAAATAATTCCTACCTCCTTCTTGAACATCTCCAGCCATTGCGCGTGGTCCGCAGGTGTTTGGTTCCAAGGATCGTCACTGACAGGGTAAGTTGGATGCTTCAAATGACAAGATGGCGGGTACTTACTCATTGTAAAGCAGACATCGAGCTTGATGTCTAAGCTCCTCATCCGAAGGAACATGACAGATCGGGTTATTCGGCGACATGGCAGCTTTTACCCATCTCTTCATCTCACGAGCAAACCACGGGAGGTGATTCGGATCATTCAAGACATAGATCCCCGGACCAAGCCATGTCGGTCGAAGGCCTGACTCACCTTCTGCTCCAGGACTCGGGGTCGTCTGGGGTATTTTAGGTGGTGACTTTTCGTCTGACCAAATCCATGTAAAGCCGTCGAGTGACGCATCAAACATGGTTTGATCGGCGTTCTTGTCTGGTTCATTTGTTGGCCAAGTCATGCTTGCGCCCGAAGGCCCAGCCTGTCCCCCGAAAGACCAGTCGTTTCCGTCAAAGAGAGACGAGTTGTTTGCCCAAGATAGATCATGTTGTGTCTTGACACCTGTCTGCTCAGTAGACCATGCGATATGACTTGGCGATGGAAGCTTCCAGCTATCATCGGCCGACACTATGTCTGCGCGCCGTCGAAAGTCGCTTATCCAGTTTGTTGAGTTATACAGAAACCCAATCAACCAGTTAGCCACAAACTCTGGCTTCGTTTGCAACTCGCTCTCTATTTGCATAACAATGCGGCCAGCCTCTTTCTGCAACTCCCCATCTGATACCTCAGACAACCCCCTGATTCTTCGATCACGCATGAAGGCTTGAAGTCGTGACTCCAGCGGACACTCCTCAAACAACGAGTTCTTGCCCTTGATCCTCAACACAGAAAGTCTACTCTCTGTACTCGATCGAATCGGTGCGAAGCGGGCTTGTTGAGCAATCTCGTCAGAGGATAGAAGCAAGTCTCTGAACCATGATGAACTCCCATGAGAGTCCAGGTTCGGTTCGGGAAATGTAACTTCAGACGCAAACATGATGCGACAAGCCTCTAGTTGTAAACTCGCGTGACTCGGTAAGCTCCCAATAGTGTCACTATGGTTCGAAATGAAGTATGCCAACTCTATCGTGATGAGTTCGTATGCGCTGCGAGGAGAATCAGGCGGCTTGCCACTCGCAGCGAAGGGGAATGGAGTTCCACGCTCCAATTCTACCAAGTCTGATACCCGTTAGTACCGTACCTCAATGTGTCAAAAGGCACTTACATGGTGGCAAAGCCTTCTCTATAGTCTTCAATATATCATCCTCAAACCCCCAGTTGCCAACCCAATTATTCATCGTACAACCCATCTTGAAATGGTTCGCGACATGATCAACTCTATCGATCCATCTAGTTAACGAAGCTTGACAGAATCCACATCTCGAAATAATATCTGGTTGTGCTGTCCTCCATAGTTTTATAGAAAGGTCAGTTAATCTAGCGTTGTGCACAAGGCGCAGATGCTGCTTGAGGTGATCTTTTCTGCTGAACGATCTCTCCTGACATGCAGATGGATTATGGCCAGCTATATGCTCATCATATGGGTTGTTTTCACCGCAGAATAAGCAGATGATTTGACCAGTATCTGGGTCCGTGGTTGTTGGACCGTTAGGGGAACACTCCCATCGTTCCAAAGATAGATGAAGTGAGTTCTCATGGCGCTGCCAATCATATTTCCGACTAAAGGTTTCGGTACAGAATGTACATTGGAATGTGAGCCGAGGCTTCATAAGCGATGTCTTCTGTGGTCTTCGTTTCTGGATCGACCTGCCACGGCTGTGTGACGAGGTGCCACTAATGGAGCCGCGTGAGGAACGTGAATCTGTCGATGCACTTCTCGATGTTCCGAGACTGCTAGTTGTTGATCTATGGCCACGTCTTCGGGGCAGTCTCTCGTCACTTGAGAATGTTCCCCTTCGACTTCGGCTTCCTGTTCTTGTCAGACTCCATCTTGATTTTGGGTGCAAGGTAACGTACTGGATGTGACTAATTCACCTGAAGCCATCGCACGTGCAATAGCAGACACAGCAGCCGGTTCATTTTCAGGTGGTGAATCAACCCATCTCTGCAAAGGATGCATCCCTTTCTCAGTTCGTCTTCTTGGTATGGGTGTACCAGCTCGTGTTGGCGTATACTCAGAAGGAACCTTGCCAGACTTTCCTGAAGCTATCTGAGTTCCGGTATCGGTAGTTCTCCGTCTTCGAGCATTTGCCAGCCAATTTGTAATTTGGGTTCGACTCAAGCCGGTTTGGTGCTCTAGCATAGTCTTTTCTTCTTCATTTGGATAGGGGTTGTCAGTGTTTCGAGCGAACCAGTCCTTCAATGAGCGGATGGCATCGAGGGTGAAGCGATGACCGATCTTTGGGGGAAGAGGAGACGGGATTGGGGGAGTTAGAATGCAGGGTGATTGAGTTGAAGCTCGAGACTCCGAATTACTTCTCATGAGATCCCCAAAGTTGAGTGTGAGTTGTTCAGACCCCGGGTTCTGTGTCCCATCATGTTGTAAGCTGGTAGTGCCTTCAAGTTGAAGCGCCTGTGCGAAATCGGTGTCATCTGTCGTAAGAGGGAGTTGGGCCATGTCCGTAGACCACAAATCGTCAAAATTGAAGTCAAACTCATTTCCCTCAAATCCATTCTCAAAAGCAGGTTCATATGTATTCGATTCGAGTGCACCAGCATCAAAGGCAAATGCGCCAAAGTCCAAAAAGGGCTCCTCCCCACTGGAGGTTGCATCAAGGGGGGCACGGAGCTCCGTGTCGTTAGTATCACCCATATCAACGTTATCAACGCGCATAGCGTATGTTTTCGGATGAATGTATCCGTAGGGCGCGGATTTGAGAGTAAAGAAAAGTTGATGAGGAGTCAGAGTTAACTTTGGCTTGGGATGATTCAAGGCCCCACTTAAGATATGTCAATTGCGCCCTCAGCGGAAGCAGCCGAACCTTAACTCCGATGATCGGATATCTTTACAACATCGAGATTCATGATGATCTGACGGGAACAACCATCAATACAGATTGCATTAAAGGCGTAAGATGTTGCGTTGCGTTGCGCGCCCTTGTAAACAATCCTTGTTGACTACCTTGGAGGTTGCGTGCAGAAGTTCACGAGGACAATCATCAGATAACAGGTGATCCATAGTCTGCACAACATAAAACCCAGCCAATACAATGCTCTATTTCAGCTTATTGTAATTTCCATGATGACGTGCAGCTTGACCATGGCAGACGCACAGCATATCGATTACTCACTTGTGGCATCCTTTTCAGCCCAAATCGCAAAATGATGGCCTCAAGTCAGCAAACAAACAGCACGATACTTTACACATCCATGTTAAATCACTCCCAAGGCATCAAGCTCATCGACGAAAGTTATATAAAGCTGGGTTGTCCATTCTTGCCGATCAATGTGCCCCTCCATAGACCCTTCCTCCTCACATCAACACCCAATAATTCACCTGTCTAGCATACAAATGTCCCCTTACGCCCCTTTTCCCAAGTCATTCTGATCGAAACTTTCGAGCCAAGAGTTCGACTCAATGTTAAATTCTGGGTCTATGTTGAACATATCCAAGTTATCCCATTCTCCGGTACCAGTCAAAGAGCTTGAAGATTCATGCTCTGGAATATCGGGAGGTGGATGATACACAGGATCCTGATCTGCCAGGTCGGCAAGACCAAAGTTGAAAACATCCTTGCTACCCGCCCCGGGGTCGGAAAAAGCAACCGTCGAAGGATATGTTTGAGGCCCAGTCACTGCAGACAAGACGGTTGAAAGATGAGATGTATCATCCGCCGTGGGCAAAGATAAAGAGTTCGGATTCATCTCTTGCTGTGTCGGAACGTGTAGGTTTCCGAACTGCATCAAGAACATCTCGTTCTTAGGTCTGTTCTCAGCCGAAGCTACGACATTGCCGATGGTGCTGGGAAAGATAGTTTCACGAATCTGTCTCCAGCTCCGTTCAGAAACGTTTTCCTTGCCACCGTCTTCGTTGCGTCCATGTGGAACAGAAGTCTGTTTCCAACCTGGGTTCTTGAGGCGCTCATATTGTGCCTCGTGGATAATATAAGACTTTTTCTTGGACTCCTTGTTCTTTTTCGAGGGCTGTTTGGGGCAGGTGTCCTCATGATGTGCTTTAATGGAATTGAGGTCCTGGTCGCTCAAGGAGCTGTTGAACTTGTACGAGCAGTCTTGACACCAGTACAGGGGAGAGTGGCAACGTTTTAGATGTTCACTAGTTTGGTAAGTGTTTGCCGTGGATAGGTTTGGTCTGACATGACTTACTTGTGTTTCTCGATACTGCTGAAACTCTTGGTACAGAGGTGCGGAAATCTATCTGCAACAATGCAGGGGAAACGGTTCTTTTGTGATGCAGTAGCGCCGCGACGATGCGTGGCGCGTCGCATTATCACACTCGATGGATGGATGGTACACTTCACTCGACCAAGAGGGTCGATCGTTGGAGTCGATCTTACGTGACCCTCTCTATGGTCGCCGATGATGCCTTCTGGAGTCCTTGTCGACGAACGCGATAGGCCTTACAGTCGGACATTCCGTCCCAGTTCGAGTCGGGGTCGACGACCTATTGACCGGCTGATGCGATACTGTCACTCCTTTGGTTCGTTGGGGGCTTTATTCGATGAGACAGGATCAAGGGAGGATGACCCGGTTGGTGGTATAGTATGGTATTTGTCTATCTGTGCAGTTGACAGTCAGACAGCGTCGCCTCAAACAATCGCGCCCCGTTGAACAGCAGAGTGTTGACTTACCTTTCTTGGTATGCCCCAGCTAAGGGAGTAAGAAGCACAGTAACTACTTTACGGTACGGTACGCAAACAGGAATAATCCAAGAAAACGTTGCGAGATGGCGGTCGGCTCGGCATTTGCATGAGCAGAAATGAAGAACGAGGAATTGAGCCTCTGAGACACATGACGGAGCCTCAAATTTTCCATCGCAACGATGAAAAAAAAAATCATCGCAGCGACGTTTTTTTGACCCCCTCATATCTCCAAATTGCCCAACCCATGCCCAGCCCCTTTTGGGTCTGATCAATCGCTTGCCTGCATATGCATGTACTCCAATGGCTACGTGGCTTGAATGCACAGTTGACCGCTTCTTTGGCCTTTGATTGCGGTCGTATGCAGGGTGAAATTGTGGGTGGTTCCGACAGCCTGGGTGAGTTGTTGTTGATTTGGGGGCGGAAGGGAGGCTTGGCTGGGTCTGAATCTGGTAAGCTTTGCGGAGTTGGTGTTGAGGGAACCTCTCCACGTGTACGTGAATGATAGCCCATTAGTATGGCATTTTGGGAAACACAAAATTTAGACATCACAGGCTCATGACCCTCTGTAAATATTCAGTTCATGTCTATTTCCGCTGAGCCGAGTTGATGGATAACAGCCCACCCAAACTGCGGGGGACTCTGGAACGGGAGCTTATTTGGTACCGAAATGCAGGGGCACTGATCTCGGCGACCTATCGAGGCTATCGGAATATATTAACTGAACACCATTGGATCTGTTGCGTTATTATTGGAAGATCTAGTGCCTGAACTTGCAGAAACACGTGGGGTTGGGTCGAAAGGTGTCAGGTCTAAAGCGTTCTCGGCCCTTAGCTTAGAGGTGTATAATTCCGTAAGGCTACTAGGAGTATTTGACTCTTCATTGTAACTATTGAAAGATTTGCTGCTAGCCCTGTCACATGCTGGTGACTCACTGCATTCTCTTGATCCAGGGGCTTTCGTTGATTACCATTCTCTATATGCATAAGACAAATATCTCAAATTGATTCCCAGCTCATAGTTATGGTGAAATCTAATCCTATCTTGTATGTATCGTTATTACTTCTGAAAGGATAGTACAATGACTAAGATATCATTATCTACCCATCTCCCGTGTATACCCTTTTCTGGTATATGCCCCTTACTGTCTTGTACAACTCAGACTTATCCCTGTACCAAATCAGCACCCTCCTGACCTTGGATCTCAATAAAGTTCCCATCAGGATCAATGATAAAGATCAGCGGATCGACACTAGGTCCAAGTCCTTGAACAATCGCTTCCCTCTCCTCCAGACTCAACTGACTAACAACAGCAGGCGGCAATCCAGCAGCCGGGCCAATCACAAGATCAGTAGTGAGTTCAGTAAACTTCTCTCCATATTTCTTGACAATCTTTACATCAGACATCATCTCCAGACGCTCTTGGATCGCCTTAGCATCAGGAACAACAAGCCCAATATGGGCAAAGGTGTTGGGGTGCTGAGAGCTAGACTCGATGTTCTTGGTTGCAATATCAAGGTAGTAAATCTCGAGAAGACCCTGGGCGTTATTCTTCTCGCGGTTCAACTCGAGAGCGGTTTGATAGCCTGTTCCGTTCTTGCCGCCGTGGGCGTGAGCTAGGTAGGTGATGGAGTATGTTTTGGAGACGTGTAGGGTGAACATCTTGCGGAAGCCAAAGGCCCTGGAGTAGAAGTCAACACTAGCAGTGAGATTTCTGGTGGAAATGGCGAAATGATTGATAAAATAGCCAGTGGTAGCCCAATCTGCGGGCTCATCCGTGCCGAGTACAGGGTAAGGGTATTCTTGTCCTGTTTGAGGAATTGATGAGGCATTGTTGGTGTCTTGACCCAATCGCTCAACCTCGCGTTTGATCGTAGCGAAACACGTTACGGGCGAGCAAGTGATATGACAGCGTAAGCTTACGAGAGCTTCACTAAGTCCGATTTCTGCTTACAAACTCGGGTCCGCCAGGATATTGTAATTATTCTGAAATGCCCCATGAGCCCGGTCTCGAGAACTCAACTGGAGCTCAGTCTGGAGCAGAAATTGATGATGCCGTATTCACATGTCCACCTGAAAACGGCTATTTTTGTGATAGTGGCTAAAAACTGGCCTAAAACTCCCCACTGACGCCATGACATCGCCGCATCCACTAACTCGAACTCCTCACTTTCCTGACCTCATAAACGGTTCCCACGATTCAAAACGGTGCAAAAGAGTGTTCGCTTGATAAATCTGTGTCGCTGATCGTATGAAGCTTTCCAGGTTTTCATCTCTGCTGATCTTTCTTTGAGTTCGGCACTTACCTTGAGCCTGTGCCGATCCCAGATGAACAGCCAAGAGTGAGATCACCACCAACTTGTCATTTCCTGTACCCACGCTTGCAGTGCAGGGTATCGCTGCCGATCGGGGAAAATTCCTTGGGAGGCTGCGAGTTGTAGGTACAAGGCACAGTGAAGTACACTAGGGGGGGGGGGGGGAAAAAANNGAAACGATTTGGTGGCAGATCAGCGATTTTTGGTATAAGCGATTCCGTTGTATTTTCTCCCCCTGAGGGTACAGTACAGTCAAGGTACGGTTTATAGAGCAGCCAAGGTACAGGGCATGTCGATTGAGGCACGATTCAATCACGGTCGCATTCACGATGCAGAGACACGAAAGATTTCAAGATTTGCTTTCAATTGAACTGCTCCAGGCAATTCCCCAAGACACACTCAGACGCGTCCGCCCAGTGTCATCTTGGTCAATTCAATCTATGCTATTGATATCAAGATTCTATCGCTGTTCTATGCCAAAAAGTCAAAATCCATGGGTTCAAATTCGTCGTAGACTTTTCAATCCCCCAATCCAAACGCCATAAAATAAAAACAAAGTTTCGTAAAAATGTCATTGTCGCACGCTTAGACAACGGCGGCGGCATCGGTAGCGTCACCGTGCAGGACGGGGTTGATCTTCTCATCGAAGAAGCACTTGAAGTCCTGGCCGAGCTCGTTGCGGAGAGCCTTCTTGACGGCTTCCAGAACATTGGGGAAGACGCCAAAGTTGGCGGGGTTGTTCTCGTCGTTGTCTCCGCCCTGGAAAACACCGGTGCGCACCAAGCAGGTGTTCCACCCGTACATGTTTCCACCGATGATGTCGGACGCGGGGTTGTCGCCAATCATGTAGATGTGCTCGGGAAGACGCTCCTCGCCGTGGAGCTCGCCCATCCATGAGGTCAGAACATCGTCAGCGTACTTGTAGGTAGCCAACTCAGGCTTGCCGTAGACGACACGCTCGAGGTCAGCGCCGGTGAGGGCCTTGTACATAGCCTCGAGGCCGATGCGGAAAGCACCCTGGGACATACGAGGGTAAGGGTGCTCGGTAGGGCAGAGAAGATCGCCCTGGGAGAAGTAGATGGGAACGCGCTCAGCAACGGGGTCCTCAGCGACGGTGCCGAGACGACCGTTCTTTGCGCGAAGGACATCCATGATGATCTGCATGTCGGTAGCATAGTCTCGCGAGTCAGAGAAGACCATGATGGCCTCGATGCAGATCTTGGTGAAATCACGGGGACGAGAGGTAGCGCGCTCCTCCTCAGTGAAGACGCGGTAGGGAGCAATGGTAGGGTCCCAAGCGACAATGTCGTTGGGGACGACGATGTTGCGGAAGCCGTACTGCTCAGCGACCTCACGGCATCGGTAACCCTCACCACCGACAACGAGCACGGTGCTGTAGTACTCAGACAGAGCACTCATGGGAGTGTGAGACTGGATGAACTGGTCGGTCTCAACAGGGTTACCGAGGATCTTGGAGAGCTGCGCGCAGCGATCCTTCTCGATCTTACCAGATCCGTTGGTAAGGAAGATGTGAGGGATCTTGATGCCAAGCTCGTTGTCACCGTTGAGGATTTCAAGAGCCTTCTTACCCTCGGGGATCAGACGGTCACCGTGGACGAGAACACCATCAATGTCAAAGGCGAAGGCCATGTTCTTAGCCTTCTTGACCTTCTCAGCCTGGAGGTCCTGAACCTGAGCGACGAGGAGCTCTCGGGTAGGCTGGATCGGGGGCATGCCGGGACGGGTGGGTCGTCCGTCGGCATGGTGAACGGAGGAGAGGCGCGACTGGCGCTTGCGGGGGATAGGCAGAGCAGTACCGAAGGAGTTTCGGGAGGATCGTCGGTCCCTCATTGAGGGCGAGACGCTGAGGTTGTGCATGTACTTTGCGGCCTCTGAGATGGAGGATCTGGTAGCGGGGATCTCCTGAGGACCGTTGGCACCGTCGCCGGGAATGGCGAGGCTGTCGTGGTGGCCCTCGCCGTTAGCCTCGCCGTTGTTCATGTTTGACGTCTTGCGGAGGGAGCTGGGGGAGTTTGGGGTGTGAAGTTCGTTGTCGTCGTAGGCAGGCATGATGAACAAGAAAGACAGTTGATGCAAAGATGAATGTCAAGTTAGAGAGGGAAAAAAGACAGTCGTGGATTGGGTTATATTGGGGGGTATCAAGTATGAGTGAAGGGAAGACTGCTTGGGTATGATGATGAATGAGATCGAGATGAAGTCAAGAGAAACGGGGCGGGGATCCGTATTTATCTATCTTGAGGGTTCTCCCAGATACTGTGAGATTCAGTGAAAACTCGCCCTTCTTGTTGATATCATCATCTTTTCTCACATTTCCCCGGGAACGTCTCGTCCGTTCAAGAGAAAGTCCATGTTTTCTCTTGTCAAACGGCGCTACCGAAGTGGATCTCGGGCGTTCACCGTCAATGCAATTGTTGTCAGTACATGGGATATCCGTTATCTAAGAGCTAGAGGGCCAAAGAACGGACTGGAAGACGGCACGTTGAACCGTTTCTTCCCGTTTCCGCGACAGCCAGTGTAAAAAAAATGAGAGTTTCTACACACGCCCCCAGGTACATGGCAGCAGAGTTAAACTTTCAGCCAGTCGTCATAGCAGAGGTGACGTGAGGTTTGTGTCAAGATTGACTCCGCAGCCCCTCTTAGCAAGTTACACCATTCGAGAAAGATATGCCTCAGCGATAAAAGTACCTCGAGGCCTCATTATCTGTCGCTATCTTGGGTTTGCTTCCGAGAAGAGTCCGCTCCAAGTGGGCTCCAGTGGAGATAACTCTGGCGGTGCCTGTTTTTGCACGGGAATTAAATTGGAGAAGGCGAGAGAAATGCATGCCAAGGCCCAAGGGTTCATTTCTGACATCATCCCTGTCTCCACTACCGAACAGGGACCTCCTCGACCGTCTTTTTAGGTGGATAGCGTTACTGAAGAAAATACGGCTAGAGCGGGTATTCAGCCTCTCGTCTCGAAACGTACATGAGATTTCAAGGGACGGTTTTTGAAAGGATCGCCACTTGCGGCTCCAATTTTTAAGTGATAAGATTACTTTTTTCAACTTTTGAGCGTCTGGTTGGCTGTTGCACATTTCCCTGACTCAAGTCTTTGTCCACGTAGCTCTCCTTGGACGAAAACTCTACAGTGCCCTTGCCTTAGCTGAAGCGAGGGGCGATCAAGTAACTGTACCAGCACAGTACGTACACCTACATCCATGGCAAAACGGAACAGCCTCAGCAATTTTTCTATCAAGGTGAAAATTCGCTACTGAGAAACTCTCCCGTTTAGTCTAACTTAGCCTTTCTAGAAGTTTCCCAATTAAGGACATGACGTCAATGACCATCTTGACCCAAACTCGCCTCGCGCGGCCTCGGCGAAAAAACCATGACCATGGATAACAGCCACCTCATCAAGCAAAAAACGTGCCATCCATACAATTGCCGTTGCGTGTAGAGTTTTCGGTATCGGTACCTCTCCACTGACGAAACGTCAATTGAGATATTTTATCATTAATTAATCCCTTTAAAAGCCGTTCATCTGTAAAACTGCCCCCCACTAGTCAAGATCCTCACTCCCTATCTTTCACCTACTCACATACCCATCACCCACACCCAAACTTCACCCTAACATCTACACCATGGCCGTCTCAAACAAGACCACATTCACCCTCAACAATGGCGTCAAGATGCCCGGTCTGGGCTTCGGCACTTTTGCTAACGAGGGCGCAAAGGGCGAGACCTACGATGCTGTCAAGTGCGCCCTCAAGGTCGGTTACCGACACCTCGACTGCGCTTGGTTCTACCTCAACGAAGGTGAGGTCGGTCAAGCAGTGAGGGATTTCCTCGCCGAGAACAAGGACGTCAAGCGTGAGGACATCTTCATCTGCACAAAGGTCTGGAACCACCTCCACGAGCCCGAGGAGGTCAAGTGGTCATTCGAGAACTCCCTCCAGAACTTTGGCCTCGATTACATTGATCTCTTCCTTGTCCACTGGCCCATCGCTGCTGAGAAGGACGAGGACTACAAGCCCAAGATTGGACCCGATGGCAAGTACGTCATCAAGAAGGATCTCACTGAGAACCCTGAACCCACATGGCGCGCCATGGAGGAGATTTATGCTAGCGGCAAGGCCCGTGCTATTGGCGTTTCCAACTGGACTGTCGAGGGTCTCAAGAAGCTGCTGTCCTTCGCCAAGGTGAAGCCAGCTGTCAACCAAATCGAGATCCACCCCTTCCTGCCCAACGAGGAGCTCGTTCAATTCTGCAAGGAGAACGACATCCTCCCCTCCGCTTACTCTCCCCTCGGATCTCAGAACCAGGTCCCCACTACCGGTGAGAAGGTCCGCACCAACGAGACACTCAATGCTGTCGCCGAGCGCAGCGGCAACACCCTTGCTCAGGTGCTCCTCGCCTGGGGTCTGCGTCGCGGCTATGCTGTGCTGCCCAAGAGCTCAACACCCTCTCGAATTGAGAGCAACTTCCAGATTCCTAACCTGTCAGACGAGGACTTTGAGGCTATTCAGAGTGTTGCCAAGGGCCGACATACTCGCTTTGTCAACATGAAGGATACTTTCGGTTATGATGTCTGGCCTGAGGAGACTCCTGAGACTGGAACCTCTGCTGTTTAAGTTATGAGATTATGATGAATACCCTGGTGCGTGGCGGGCCGCGTAAGGATGGATGAAAAAGATTGGAAAGGAAAGGATGTATTATAGCGTTTGGTTAGTGGGACAAAAGTTAGCATGAGAGTCATTCCGCTGTTTGGAAAGACAGACTCTATTGATACGC
>NJCR01002674.1:0-33723 GCA_002234235.1 Fusarium hostae
TGAAAATATAGTAATTTGGTGTGGTTGGCCTGACGAGATCCCGGGGTGACGAGATCCCGGTCGCCTGACTTAACCCATCGCAAACCATGCCATTGACTTGACATCAACGACTATCACCATTCTTTCGTTTGCAGTCGCTATTTAATTAACAATCATCCATCCAACATCTCCTATCTATATTCCTACATCTTCTCCAAGAATCTTTTCCAAATTGCTTAGCCCAGGGGCCGGATGAATCCTCCAAACGATCCGCGTCCCAGTGACGCCCCTTCCATGTCCTCTGCCACTTTGAGCGACAGGACACAGGACAACAACGACTTGTCTGATGAGCCTGAGTACGAAGAGGAGATTCACGACTTGGCGCACAGATTTACCAGTCAATCTGCTGCATCGGGTCATGGGCCATTATTCCCTTTGAGTGATGGTGGTCCTCTTGATCCGCAAAGCCCCCATTTCAACTCCAAGAAATGGGCCAGGGCCTATCTCAAGACCCGAACCGAAGCTGCTGATGGCAGTACTCCTCGCACCGCCGGTATCGCGTTCAAGAACCTCAATGCATACGGCTTTGGCCAGGCAACCGACTTCCAAAATACTTTGACCAACATCGTTCTGAAGGCTTCGAGTTTCGCCAGGAAAGTGTTTGGGGACAAGGGTCAGCGCATTGACATCCTCCGCGATATTGACGGGTACGTCGAAGCTGGAGAGATGCTATGTGTTCTCGGTCCTCCAGGCTCGGGTTGCTCGACCCTGCTTCGCAGTATTGCAGGCGAAACCCACGGCTTCCATTTTGGCAACGATACAGTCTTGAACTACCAGGGCATCCGGCCCGAGCAGATGAAGAAGGCCTACCGAGGTGAAGCCATCTACACGGCCGAAGTTGATCATCATTTCCCGCATCTTACCGTCGGCGATACCCTTTACTTCGCCGCTCGATGCCGATGTCCTCCAGATGGCAAGCTTCCTCCTGGTGTCACTGCTCGAGAGTATGCTGAGCATCTCCGCGATGTTATTATGGCTATGTTTGGTATCTCACATACCAAGAATACGCGGGTCGGCGATGACTACGTCCGTGGTGTAAGTGGTGGTGAACGCAAGAGAGTCACAATCGCCGAGGCTGCGCTAGGATACTCCCCTCTTCAGTGCTGGGACAACAGTACACGTGGTCTTGATAGCGCCAACGCCATTGAGTTCTGCCGCGTCTTACGTACTCAAGCTGATACTCTTGGTATTGCCTCTTGCGTCGCAATCTACCAAGCGCCTCAAAGTGCCTATGATGTAAGTCTTCCAAGTGCGTTTCAGCCCAATCCCATGGCTAACTTAGTCCCTAGTTGTTCGACAAGGTCATCGTCCTGTACGAGGGCCGTCAGATCTTCTTCGGAAAGACAAGCGAGGCTCAAGCCTACTTTGAGAATCTCGGTTTCATCTGCCCCGAGCAGCAAACGACGGCCGATTTCCTCACATCGATGACGAACCCCGCTGAGAGAATAATTCGCCCCGGCGCCAGCCCGCCACGAACCTCGGACGAGTTCGCCCGAGCCTGGCAGCAAAGCCAGCAACGGTCGAGGCTTAGTGACGAGATCGATTACTATATGGAACAACATCCGTTTGACGGACCAGATCTTCAGAAATTCTCCGAATCACGAAGGCTCGACCAGGCCGCTGCCCAGCGGGAGAGATCGCCCTTTAACCTCTCCTATGCACAGCAGTATACCATCAACCTCTGGCGAGGCTTCACTATGTTGATCGGAGATCCTAGCATCACGCTCACCATGCTTATCAGCAACCTGTTTGAGGGCTTAATTATTTCCAGCATTTTCTACAACCTGCCTTTCAACACCACGAGCTTCTTCCGTCGAACCATTTTGCTATTTTTCATCGTCCTCATCAACGCGTTCTCGAGTATCCTCGAGATCATGACTCTGTATACCAAGCGCAAAGTCGTTGAAAAGCAGTCTCGGTATGCTTTTTACCATCCGAGTGCCGAGGCCCTATCGGCGATGGCCACCGATCTCCCGTATAAGATCATCAACTCGATCTTACTCAACTGCACGCTGTACTTCATGTGCAATTTGCGTCGTGAACCGGGCCCATTCTTTGCCTTCCTCCTTTTCTCGTTCTCAATCACTCTCTGTATGTCGATGATGTTCCGGCTCATCGGCTCCGCAACAAAGTCTATTTCGCAGGCTTTGGCGCCCGCTTGTATTATCCTGTTGGCCTTGGTCTTGTACTCGGGATTCGCGATTCCTCCCGCCTACATGCAGAACTGGCTTGGCTGGATCCGATGGCTGAACCCTGTTTATTACGGCCTTGAGAGCGTGTATTTGATCGAATTTGTCGGTCAACAGTTCCCTTGTTCAGACTTTGTCCCGCATGGCCCTGGTTACGAGAACTTGGGCAGCGGCGAATACGTCTGCAACGTGCCCGGATCTGTACCTGGCCAATCATTCGTTAAGGGTGAGGATTACTTGCAGGCCTCATTTGGCTTCGCCAACAGCCACCGATGGAGGAATTTCGGTATCATCATCGCTTGGACTGTGTTCTTCATGGCACTTCATCTTTGGACTACTGAGTACGTGGCTTCGGAGCGTTCCAAAGGCGAAGTCTTGGTCTTTCTCCGGGAGGCTATGCACAAGGTCTCTGGTAAGCGGGTCAGCGATGAAGAGTCTGGCGTTCCTACACCAGCCGGAAAGCAAGAGGCTTCTGGTTCTTCGAGTGAGAAGGCTGAGGTTGAGAAGCAAACGTCTGTCTTTCATTGGAAGGATGTCTGCTATGATGTCAAGATCAAGAGCGAGACGCGCAGGATTTTGGATCATGTCGACGGTTGGGTCAAGCCTGGAACCTTGACAGCTCTTATGGTGAGTGTCTTCTATGCTACATCGGCACATTGCGCTTACCAGGTCATATTTACTGACGTATTCTCAGGGTGTCTCGGGTGCTGGTAAAACCACCCTTCTTGACGTTCTCGCCAGCCGAGTGACAATGGGTGTTGTTTCCGGCGACATGCTAGTTAATGGCCACTCTCGCGACTCTTCCTTCCAGAGGAAGACAGGCTATGTGACCCAGCAGGATCTGCACCAGGCCAGCTCGACGGTAAGGGAAGCTCTGCAATTCAGTGCCATGCTTCGACAACCAGCCAAGTATTCGAAGCAAGAACGGCTTGACTACGTCGAGACTGTTCTTTCTCTCCTTGGAATGGATACCTATGCCGATGCGATTATTGGTGTCCCAGGCGAAGGCCTCAATGTCGAACAACGCAAGAGACTTACGATCGCCGTTGAGCTTGTCGCTCGTCCGCAGCTCCTACTCTTCCTCGATGAGCCGACTTCTGGACTGGACAGCCAGACTTCCTGGTCTATCTGCGACTTAATGGAGCAATTGACCAAGAGCGGCCAAGCGATATTGTGTACTATCCATCAACCCTCTGCTATGCTTTTCCAACGGTTCGACCGGCTCCTTCTACTCGCGAAGGGAGGAAAGACTGTCTATTTCGGCCAAATCGGTCAGAATTCACAGATCTTGATGGACTACTTCACTCGCAACGGAGGCCCGCCTCTGCCACCAAAGGCTAACCCGGCAGAACATATGCTCGAGGTCATCGGGGCCGCTCCAGGTACTCACACTGACGTCGACTGGCCCGTTGCATGGAGACAGTCTCCAGAGTACAGGGCGGTGCAGGAGGAGCTCGAATCTCTCAAGGCGTCAACCCCGTCGCCGACATCTGCGCCAGGCAGCTCTGACCCCTCCGAGTATAACGAGTTTGCTTCGCCTCTATCCACGCAGCTATGGGAGGTCACCAAACGCCTTTTCCAGCAGTACTGGAGAAGCCCGGGTTACATGTACTCCAAGGCCATTCTCACAGTCGGCGCAGTAAGTCTTCCCTCGTAACTCTTCATTCTTCCACACATGCTGACCTCGTTCTAGGCCTTGTTCATCGGACTTTCTGTCATGAATGGCGACAATACGGTCCGCGGTCTACAGAATCAGATGTTTGGCGTATTCGTCTTCTTGACCATCTTTTCTCAGGTCGCTGAGCAAATGATGCCCGCCTTTGTGGAGCAGAGGACTCTCTATGAGGCCCGGGAGCGTCCTGCAAAGACATATTCATGGCAGTCGTTCATGTTTGCCAATCTGACTGTTGAGATTGTCTGGAACTCAGTAAGTTACATCCGGTGGCCTCAGTCAGATCATCTCTAACATCCCGTCCAGTTCATCGGTGTCTTTGCCTTCATCTGCTGGTACTTCCCTATCGGCCTCTACCGTAACGCAGAGTACACGAACGAGGTCCATTCACGCGGCATCACCATCTTCCTACACGTCTGGATGTTCTTCCTCCTCGCTTCTTCCTTCGCCCACATGATCATTGCCGGACTTCCCAACGCCGATACTGCAGGTGGTGTTATGAACCTCATTTTCATCATGATGTTCGCATTTTGCGGTGTCCTCGCTGGCCCCGATGCCCTGCCCGGCTTCTGGATCTTCATGTACCGCGTCAACCCGTTCACCTACGTGGTTGAAGGTTTCCTCGGCACTACTCTTGCCAACGCGCCTGTTACCTGCGCCGACAACGAGATCCTGGAGTTCAAGCCTGCGAACGGTACATGTGAGGAATTTCTGTCGGATTATATGTCCAATATGGGCGGATATCTTGTTGGTGAGAGTGCAGGCAGTACCACTCAGTGTCAGTACTGTCCTATGGCGGACACCAATGCTTTCTTGAAGACGATCAATGTCAGCTTTGACAATCGGTGGAGAGATTTTGGTCTACTCTGGGTCTACGTTGTCTTCAACTGTGCGGCTGCAGTTGCTATCTACTGGTTGGCTCGCGTCCCTAGAAAGAGTAAGGACAAAAAGGAATAATACTACTACTACTTGCGACAGCATTACTATAGAGTATTATACATAGTTTGGATTACCTTTCCCGTTTCACTTCAAGTTTAATAGTCTTATAATAGATACAATAACTTTATTTCTAATTTTATAATTTTATTCTTACATTAAAACTCCAATGATCTTAGCCCAGGCCTAACAAATGTTATTATCAAGTCATAAATCAGTTTTCTAAGTTTTTTTAAGTGTTGTAAACTTATCCTAGTAACTAGCGAGCCTTTGACCCGATTATCCGTAACCTCAAGGCCGGTCAAAACACCATATATCGATGGCAAAGACCGTGACGTCCACGGAAATTAAGACCTTTACCAAGTTATCTAGCGCGTTCTGCTGCAATTACAATATTCTAGTAACTATTGAGCTCCAATATCTATGATGTATTGTTGTCTAACATCATGAATATCTCTTGGTTTTGCTCAAACCAGTTCCCCAGTTCCATGTTATGGTCAAAACTACCCTCCACCATATTCCCTGCTTGTCCAGTTGGGAAAGCTCCATAAGTGATATCATTTGTGAACTGTGCTCCATCGTTCAAGCCCCGAATATTTGTTTGCATGTTCAAGTGACTCGGAACAGGAACCCCCGCCTCAAAGAACAGCATCTCAAATGGTGTATCAGGTATGCGCCCTGATGTTTGAACTGGTGGGTTGTTAGTCCTCGAGCCCACATACTTACATGCAACCTCATACATAAGCTTGAAGAGATGAAGCTGCTTTCTGTAGACGCTCGGCAGGTCTGGCGGTATCATGTCGACTGTTTCAACAACTGCTGCGAGGGGCTTTAGATGAGCAAGGTCGCAGGTCTCGATAGCATGGCAGAACAAGACCATGAAAGGCACTAACGGCACTGCCATGAGGCCCCTGACCATGAGTCAGTTGAGTTACTTTTAATGGAAGTTATGGTCTTACCAATGCATGTAGAATTCGAAGACAACAGCTTCGACGCTCTTGAGCATGGATAGACAGAGCCTATGTTGCTCAAGACCGGCCTTTGCCGCTTCGAGACATTCGTCACAAAAAGCTGAGGACGTCAAAGAGGCAGGTCTGACAGTCCGAAAGACCAGACAGCGCATAGAATAGTATGCGACCTTGTCGGTTCGTCGGAAGACCTCGCTCTGAGTTTCCCCAACGCTTGTTCCGATTGACTCAAACAAATGTTCCTGTGGGTTTATTAGACAACCGTTATTAGCCCTTTACTTGCCAACCAACTTGCCTCTGCGATGCTCCCGGTTTGGAAGACATTCTCCATATCCGCCGCGAGTTTCCTTGCATTCATTTCTCTTTGAGTATCTGGCTGAGCTAAAGCCCCAGGACTGTAGAGAGTATCATAGATCCTCCCTTGTAGGTCGCAAAATCGAGCCCATTTTGCAATCACGGGCGTTGGTCCGTCACTTCCATCTGCTTCCAAGGCTTCAAAGTTGATGGTGATCTCTCCATCGCGGATCAAGACGGGTCGGCTTAGTCTCAAGGCGAGCATTTTGTCGCAAAGATGGATACAGAAGACCAATTTAGCCCTCCGCTGCTTTGCTTCTCTCGTCTCTGCCTTTCGGAGGTTTTCACGGGTGAAGCCCAGTGTTTGACACATTTGTGCTGCTGCGGCGAGGCAATTCCAGGACTTGGAGATCCGACAATTTGCGAGGTGGTACGTTGACTAGCCTGCGGTTAGTCGCATGATCTTGGAAGAACTCTCCACCGAGGCACTTACAGCCATGAGCAAGGCGAGAATATAATCGGGGGTGCAGGGCATATTGAATGGGAGGCTAGCCAAGATGGACTCCAGATTCTGCTGGCAGAGCGACGCCTGAGTTGCAAACTCCGTCTTGAGAACTTCTTGTGTTTCAATGTTACCACATTCGTGTAAGAGGCTTTGCAAACCAACATATGTGACCATGAGATCCGCAAGGGTGGGCTTGCCAAAGTAAACAGTCATGAGATACTCCACAAATTGGCTGATGCTGTGAAACTCTGCGCGCCAATAGAGCTGTAATCTGGAAGACTCTAGAACGATATCAGTATTTTCACAAGGACAAGTGTCGCATGGCTTACCTCTCAGTCTCTGTACAGCCATCATGGCCAGGTTGACAGGAGGGAGCTGGAACCCTCCCTGTTCTTGGGGTGATAATATTCGTTGCGTATCAACAAGTCGTGTCTCGTCAGCCGTAACTTCCTTATCCGCCAAGATCTTCCGCAGTGTGTCTAAGCGACTCTTTATCTCAGGGAGCGTTTGCGATGTCTGGTTGCTATCAACGACCTGCTGCAAAAAGTCCGTCGCAAATGTTGCCTGCGTGGTCAATGTGACATCGCCCTCGAACTCTGGGCCTTTCTCTTGGCCTGTTCTGACATTACACGATGGGGAGCTCGCATGAGATGTTGGAGTGACCTGTGAACTGATGGCAGTATGGGCTGCTGACGAACCTCCTTGTAGCTGTTGAGGTGAAGAGGTGATGTTGTCGACAGCGAGGGTTATGCGATCAAGCTTTCGCGAAATGGCATCCAATTTGGATTCACTGTGCCTCATATGAGCTTTTTGACATGGCTGACTCTCTCACTACTACTCACTAGCCATCAGATACTATGATCGGCTGACGTTTTGCTCGAGGCTTGAAGCCAGTGGGGAATGAACAACAAATATTCTTCCGTTGACAAGGCCCACAAGGATCGCCGCGGTCGCATTTGATCTATGAAGGGTTAGTGGAGGCGCTGCTGAGATGTACGCGTTGTTCTACTTTTCTTTGTCGACATTGGTCACACTAATAATATTCCAACCCAATTGTCAGTTGCAATACTGAGGCTAGGAGTATGCGATAGATCTTGGCTTACAGAGAGCTTATGCTCCGGAACTCGACGCGTTCCCGAGACGATGTTATCCTCTCCATCGCTTTCGTTTGCATCCACGTTCATCGTTGTCATTAGGCTCAATTGACTTGCTAAAATATTTGAGAAATTTTGAAGCACTCGGATTCGTCAAAGACTCATGGATATTGGCTTACAAAACGCCAAGGCCATCCCTCATCCTTGATGATGGCATGTGTCTGTTTCGGGCAAAGACTCGGTTTCTCGGAGCCCCGAAAGACCGCAGGGACTGCCCCATCCACATCACTGGACATGATTGGTTTTCAGACTTGAGGACAGGACAGCTACCCTAAAGCTGAAAGAAATCTAGCAAGAATTCCCCTCGCGATCAACAGTGCTTAGGTATATAGCTTAACATACTACATGTATATATATATAATGATTCTTTCTTTTGGTATAGCTTGAGGTTCTCATAAATACAGTTTCCAGGTACGACGAAGATTATGCTGCAAAGAAAGCTCACGTTTATGTTATCTAGAAAATACGACAGGAAGTGATGGTGGGTCTGGAAGCCGAGAGGCAGTTCTGATTCGTGGAAAAAGTCGTTTGAGCCTAACCGGATCTGAGTTAGAGGATGATTATTTTGACGTCACCCCCTCTTATCTAAAGTTTTACGCGTTATTTGTTAACACGCGACGCGATAGCGCATCAAGTTCGGTGCAGAGTCAACACGGTAGACACGATGCTCCGTAGTTATCACAGTACCATGATATGTGATCTCAGCTTTCTTAGATATTAGATAAGAAAGATACGTTCCTTGTTGTACTCTTTGAAGTTCTAGCATTGCTTAGCGAACAAAATCTAACACCGACGTCATAATTACTCAATGAAAACCGAACGCTCCAGAACACCCAAAACATCATTCTGCCTCAACAAACCCCGCTCTACCACCACCTCCAAAAATGGCCGCTCTTCAGCCAGAGCCGATCTCACGATGCTTGACACTTTGGCGTAGCCAAGGCTCGGGACAAGAGCAGTTGCAAGTGCGCTGGCGTCGAGAAGATGTTTCTCTGACGTCTCTTTGTTTGCGATAAGGCCCTCGACGCAACGCTTGGCGAATGTCTTGGACACGCTCTTGAGAAGCTGAATGCTGTCGAAAAGTCGGTCGCAAACCAAAAGTTCGTAGTGATTGATTTCCAACATTCCCTGTTGGCATGCCATGGAAACAGCGGCATCATTCCCAGTGATGGCCAAAGCAACCTGACAAACTGCGATGGGGATGACAGGATTGACCTTGCCGGGCATGATGGAAGAGCCTGCCTGGACGGGCGGGAGAGTAATCTCGGCAATGCCGCCATTGGGTCCCGACGAGAGCAGAATCATATCGTTTGCAATCTTCCACAAGCTATTGGCAGTGTTGCGCAGCTCGGCTGAGAGACGTGCACAAGTGTCCATGTTCTGCATGCCGTCAAACGCGTCGCTACATGGTTGCACGGCAACTCCCAATGACGATGAAAGATGCTTGAAGACTGCTGCTTTGTAGCCTGACTTGGAGCCGAATCCAGTGCCAATAGCGGTGCCGCCCATGGGGAGAACTAAGAATGAGTCGCGGATCGTGCGGAGGTGCTCTCGGTGTCTTCGGATGACCGCCTCATGAGCACCAAGAGCCTGACCGTAAGTCATAGGCTGAGCATCTTGAAGGCAAGTTCTTCCAAGGCGAAGAAGAGTAGAGTATTCCTGGCGCTTCACAGCAAATGCATCCGCAAGCTCTTGGAGAGCACCCAAAGCACCCTCCATGGCGCGGTACACAGCAAGCTTCATAGCTGAAGGAACAGCATCGTTGGTCGACTGTCCCATGTTGACATGGTCATTGGGATGAACAAAGCTGTAGTCAGAGAGAGCTCGACCCGAGTTCTTAGCAACGATGTTGGCGATGACCTCGTTGACGTTCATGTTGGTAGAAGTACCACCAGAACCCTCCATCATGTCAACTGCGAAATGCTTGTCATGGACTCCAGTTTTGATCTCCTCACATGCCTCAGAAATAGCGTTGGCCTGCTCAGATGTGATGGTACCGACTTCATAATTAGCACGAGCTGCTGCTTGCTTGATTACAGCAAATGCGTAGATGAAATCTGGCCAGGTGGCGATGGGCCGTCCCGATAGAGGAAAATTTTCAATGGCGCGGAATGTGTTGATACCGTAGAGAACATCGCCTGGAAGTTCAAGTTGGCCGAGACTGTCTTTTTCGAGACGCTTGGTCTCGATGGTCACGGCGACTTTCTGCCCGTTGGGTCCTTTGACCAGCAAGCCGTTTGCTGGTTTTGGCTCGCCCGGAACAACCTAACCGTAGATGTAAGCATGTGAAGGTGGTTGTGTTGGGTGTAGATAAGCGGCGTACGGTCGAGATGATTTGAGTCACCGTCATCGTGTCGGCTACTAGGCTGACAGGCTTTTCGATGCTTTGAAGAGATGAGTATTCTGTAAGTATTGTAGATGTTTGTGTTGGCTTGTTGTGCTCTCTCGTGAGATTCGAGAAGTCTGTTGTTGAGGGCGCTGACCATCTATATAGAAATGAGTGGTGTTGAATGAGGCCCCCAATGCTGTTGACATAACCTGGTTTTTTCTCCAGTCCACGGGTGAGGCTTTCAGCGGGATGAACCGGTGAGAGCAAAACAGAAAGTCGATGGTACCTCAAAACCCCATGGCCGCCCTACAAGGGGATGCAGTCGCGGGTACTTGCATATAGCCATCTGTCTGACATACGGCTGACCAACTAGATCTCTTCCCTCCCATGCTTCGGTCGCTAAAACATCTCAGCCGATGCTGAAAAAGCTCGCATTAGCGGCCGAAGAAAAAGAAAGGAACAAGAAGCATGGTTTAATTTCGCCCGCGTGACATATGCAGTGCCATGATACAACCAGGATCTGCACTCAACGGTATTCCGACGTGGCAGATCCCTACTGAACCGATAATCAGCATTTCCGGTCTGTAGGGGAACATTTCCTACCCCTCCATTAGCGTTGTTTTCACGTCCCCCTCCTTTTGGCACAGAGACAACGTATGTCCATTTCTGGGCGCTGTACACCGTTGACAATTGCCGATCGGTGTGCTGGGTTCCGGAGAAAATCGAGCGATTTGCCACTCGAGACTTGTAAGGCATAGCGTCAGATCTGGCAATAGCCGGGTCTCGGCCTGTAAGTCTGAGGCCATGCCCAAGCCATGTCATGGTTGACCGAGAAGTATCTCGACTGACTGGTGCATTTTGAGGTACTTGTCAGCCACGTGGTCTGTCAGAACATAAGCAGTCAAAAGGGTAATATAGGCCTTATCTTATAGATTGTCTATATTAGCTTATCCGAGCTTGCCAGATAAAATATCCTGTTGTGAAACTATCAACAACGTCATTCAACATGTACAACCACACCCTCTTAAATATCAGAGATGTAGAGCGGCCAATTGCTTCTATTCTTTTTATGCCCACTGAGAGCAATTATTTAAAAACTCGGCCCAATCAACATCAGACCATAAGCTCTTGCAGAACTCTAATGATGGAACCTCAAATTCTGTTGGTCTTTCTATCGGTCCGGCATCTTCGTTGGTTGTGAGCATTTGAACGATACTGTCCAAGTCGGCTAGTAGGGCGTTGTGATCCCTTGCAGCAGGGTTACCCGCTTCAGCCATTTCCTTCAAAATGAGGCGACATTGAGTATAGAGGTGCTCGTCATTAAGCTCAGAGGTTTCGGCAAGCTCGGGAGCAACAGCTTTTGCAATAGAGATGATGGAGAGGCTACTGAAAGCGTGCACCGAGTCCCAATATCCGAATCGTGCTAATTGGAAAGTTAGCATTAGCGTTGTGACAGAGCCATGGCGTTGAAGTGCTTACCATGTTTGCCGCGGTTAAAGAGATCTATGAGCATCTTGCAGTTATTCTTTGCTGCATCGTGGCCTTCTTTGGTCAGTACCTGAATTCGCTGGCGCATTGTTGCATTTAACCTCGATTCGAGATGATCAGAATCAACTCCCTGCAACCTGAGAGACAGTTTCTTGGAGAAGAAAGGTCGAAGTAGTACCGTGAAACACTGCTACAGTCAAAAAGTGACGTCAGAACTTTGAGCAGGGCCCTACCTGGTGATATCTCAAGTATAGCGATGCAAGTCCGCGAGCGCATGATCGCTGGCTCATTTCCTCTGGCACACCACTTTTGAAATCAAAAGAGATATATGAAGGCACCTTCTCCTTCCAAGACCGCAGTGTATCGAAACACGGCCATAACTCGAACAACATAGTTTCTAGATCTGAGACCCATCGTAAGTGACCAACAGATTCCATTATCTGGCACTTGATCTCGCACATTTGTGTCTGCAATGTCTGAACACTTGGATCGAAAAATTGATCCATTTCTGATTCAGGAATATCTCGTGAGGAAGGCAGCCCGGCGTCGAACCTATTCGCAGCGTGCGCTGGGGCCAGTCCCAGTTCTGCTACGACCATTCTCTCCATGCAAAAGGACGTCCACCATAAGCGTTTTCGGTGTTCGAGGATAACCTCTTGCCCAGAAGCTGACATACTCGGAGTCCTGTCAAGAAACAAGAGCTTGGCTACTGCTAAGCTCTGCGTCGCGTATTTGTAAGCCATTCTACGACGATTCAAGGAGTAGCAGTAGAAAGCCTATTATATGTCAGAGAGTATCAAAGTTGCTGAGACTGGCCGCCTACCATGAGATTCAATGCCTCAACATCTTCTGTTGTAGGCTCTTCCGATGAAACATTCAGCAAAGCAACAGCTTGTTCAAACAAGTCTGATCCGGGAGGTGTCGGGGTCTCAGAATGTTCAGTCGTAGGTTCGCCAGACGGCTGTGATCCATACATGAACGTTGTAGCTAAGGCAAAAACAAGAGATGCCCTGGAAAGCCAGCTCCTGTCTTGTGATTGAGTCTTGGGATCTGTGAATAGTAGCTGAACTCGTTCCCTGAAGTCTCTTCGAAGAAACCAGTGGTGGTCGCAGAATATATCTTCGAAGGTGTCAAGTAACTTCATAGCCAGCGGCGCTGAAGGGAGCTTTATCAATATCCTCGGCTCTGAACAGGATTAGATTCCTAAGCTGTCATTACTGTCTAGGTTGGAGATACATACCAATCAAGTCGGATTTGAGCACCGCATATGAGTATCCGCCTTGCCGCTGAAGCCCCTCTGGGCTTTCAGGCAGTGCCATCTGCCGGAGGTCATAAACAAAACGTTCTGCACTGCAATCATCTGATATGAGGGCCCGAGCTGCGACTCTACTGCTAGTCGATGTACCCGGATCCGAGGGGCTCTGCGATTGTCCTGAATACTCCGGGATATCATCTGTGGAGCTTGATGCTAAGGATGACGATGGTTGAGAACCTGCAGCTGTTCTTTCAAGGTCCCGTAGGTAGGCTTCTGGGACAGTTATGTATGTTGTCTTCACAGGGTACACGCATTCTCGCTGGCGACGAGCGCAGCGTCCACATGGATGAGCTCGTTCTATCAGTACGGTATGCCAAACATAACAATGAGCAGTGTGCTTACCACCATCGCACTTCAGCTTCTGAGAGTGACAAACTGTGCATGCTACTGAGCTTCGGCCCTTGAATCTGCCCATGGCTAACACACAGAATCGATATATAAGCTCTACTCGCTAGTTGCCGTTGTGATGAGTATTTTCCTGTGCATATACCCTGGCCTTGAAGCTCTAGAAGGAAATAACCCCATCAAGTGTTCGGGGAATTGGGGGCTGGAACCAAGCCATTGGCCCTAAGAGGATTAAAATGGCAGGAATTTTAGTGGATGCATCGATTACAGGACAAGGTTTTACGCGATTCAGGCGTGCCACCCTCTCTGAACCCAGTTTTCTCTTGGGCACATAGCAAGATATTACGACATGTGCTTCATGCTACATCGCTATAGCCTGGTTTCGTGGTGAATTATTTTGAATATCCTAAATAAGTGGCTTGACACTTACATTTGTAACGCTTTGTCTTTCCCAGGAAGCAATGGATTGAGAAGTATCGCCCGACATCAAAGAAAGCTTCGAGGAATTGGAGACTTGGCTTGGTGGAGAGTATCGGCTGAAACGCATTAGCGGCCGAGCATCAAATTGACGTCTTATGATTGGTCTGTTTGTCGTTTGAAGGAGGTCGGCTCCCACTGCATTAGCGCCCGACAACCTCAAGGGTCACTGGATTATGACCTGTAGATAATGACGCAGGAGTAGAGCAGATCATAGCCGGATGCAAACTTCGAATTAGTGGCCATAATCTGAAAGCAACCTCCATTCATCCATGCATCTTGATGCAATACAGTATGCCTAGCCCGTGGTATAAACTCAATGTCCCACCTAAGAAAAAGAGCCTTCGTTCAGTATCGAATGTTTAGTAACAAAGTCAAGTCGGCTGGCTCGCTTATGCAGCCGAACTTTGCTCTCCACTCCTCACCAGTCTGCAATCACCGACCAGGAGACAGACCCCAGGCTCAACATCAAACATGGGGAATTACTCATGTTTTCAACAAAGGTCAAATCTGGCCCATGGGGAAGAGGGGTAAGCTAAAAGTGACCTGGGCCATGAATGACTCCAAGATTTTGACATCGTGATGCGGGGTGATCATCCAGCTTGCTGGAACGCCATGTTGAGCCGAGAATACTTTAATGTATAACGGGCCTGTCCAATACAAGCTCTCTTAACTCTCTTCATGTGTCACAAATATACAAAAAGATAAGGAGTATTGAAGTTCTGAGATACTTTTGATGATAAGTTGATAACAGAGATCTTGATAGTTCTTATCTGGGAATCGAGATATGAGTTCCAGCTCTTTAAACCAAACGTCTAATCACGGCTGCCCCGTATCAAGGACACCAGTGGAAAATCCGGGGAACTAAGATAGTTGCAACGCTAACGGCCGCTTTCATTACCGAGCTGAAGCAAAACCTTCGTTTCCCTAAACTTGCCTATCTCGTAGTCGAGGCAAGGATTCCCCATATCAAACCCCAGAACAACATAAAATCTGGGGAATTGGTTTGCTCCCTAACGGCCTTTATGCCTACCGAGCCGACGACAACTTCCTTGTCTTATCCGACTATCATCTGTGTAGCGTCTATCACAAGGTTACCCCATGCCAAGCAACTACGTAGAGTCTGGGGAAGCTCTCCAGGCCGATAAGACACCAATGACGTTGCGCACGTTGAAGATGTATAAAGATGGGCTGTGCCAGTCGATCTCGAACAGTTGCTCATCATTCAGGGCATCAACTCCTATTTCAATTAACAGTAGTATATACAACAACATGGATATCGTGGAGAAGCCCCACGCCAGCATGGACGAGAATGACTCTTGCGACTCCAAGAGCCAGGAGCAAATCGTATCTCCCAAGCCTGCGGCATTTCAACATCTCTCTGATGAGGAGATCATGGCGCTGGAGAAGCGCCTCAGGCGCAAGATTGACCTGCGCCTGCTTCCTTGTATGATTCTGATCTACATCATGAACTATCTTGACAGGTGAGATCCTTGATGGATAAAAGTCAGCTTAGATATTGACAAAACAGGAACGCTATTGGAGCTGCTCGACTTGGGGGTTTGGAGGAGGATCTGGGACTGAAGGGCAACGAGTTTCAGGTATGAGAAACATGAAAATTCTTTCATGACTATGCTAACCATTGTAGACTGCCGTATCTGTGCTGTTTGTCGGCTATGTTCTCATGCAAGTTCCTTCCAACATGCTGTTGAACAAAATCGGAAAGCCAGCCTCCTACCTAACAGCGTGCATGATCGGATGGGTTTGTTATTCCCCAGATCCTTGAACTTAACAGTGAAGCTGACAGAAACAGGGTGTTCTGTGCGCCTCCACTGGAGCTGTACATAGCTTCGGCGCACTCACTGCAGTTCGGTTCCTCCTTGGCTTCGTCGAAGCGGCCTTCTATCCTGGTGCCATGGCAACTCTGAGCGCCTGGTACGTGCGAAAGGAATTGGGCGTTCGAACTGCGATTTTCTACTCGGGATCTCTAATCTCGGGCGCTTTCTCAGGACTGATCGCCGCCGGCATCATTGACGGAATGAACGGTGTTGGCGGACTCTTGGCCTGGCGATGGATCTTTATCCTCGAAGGCTCAACTACTGTCGTCATCGCCTTCTGCTGCTATTGGATTCTTCCAGATTTCCCAGCGACCACCAAGTGGCTCACTGAAGAGGAACGCGCTATTGCCCTCTGGCGTATGGAGGTTGATGCTGCTGGTGAACAAGACTGGACCGCAGGCGACCAGCAATCTCTCTTTCATGGCTTCAAGCTGCTTCTCCAGGACCCTAAAAACTGGATCTGATTGTTGTTTGCTACGGAGCCGCTAGTGCCATTGCTATCAACAGCTTCTTCCCTACGATTGTGAAGAGCATGGGTAAGGACAGAATCACTACCCTCTTGCTCACTTCACCCCCGTATCTACTGGCATGCATCGTCTGTGCAGTTGTCACATGGAACGCCGACCGAGTCCAAGAACGGTTCTGGCACACCAGCTTGTCTATTACATGTGCGCTCGCAGGCTTTATCATCCCAGCTTCTACCGCCGGTATCGGCCCTCGCTACTTCGGCGCCATGATCATGCTGCCTGGCATCTATTCCGGTTTCAATATGTCCATGGTATGGACTGCCAATACCAACTTCCGCCCTGTGTCCAAGCGAGCTGCTGCGCTGGCATTCAACAATGCCCTGGCAACCATCTGCAGCATCTACGGATCTTTCCTGTACCCCAACGGCGCTGAGCCCAGATTCATTCTCGCCTTCAGTGTGAACGCTGCCATGGCCACCATCGCTATCATTGCCAGTGTAGCCCTTCACTTTATTCTCAAGCGCGCTAACCGGAAGCTGGAGCTTAAGGAGGCTGAGGAGGAAGGTGCTGGACGACATCTCCCAGGATCTGGCTTCCGATACCTTACCTGAAGAGCACTAAAGAACAGCATTAGACTGATACATTCAGTCCCGAGTAGTGAGGATCCTTAGTCATAATTTTAGGATAATTTAGAACAAATCCAGTTGGCCCTTTAATCGGATCTTTTGCACCTTGGTTTAATTGAGTAGTTTTGTGATTATCCACCATGTAATTACCTAGTAGTGAAAGACATTTGGCTACCGCAAATATCATCACTTGAAAGATCTAGCATACCCATCCACCATCAACATTATATACGGCCCCAGTCACAAATGATGCTTCATCGCAGAGTAGAAACGCGATAACTCGAGCAACCTCGACTGGATCAGCTCTTCTCTTTTGTACAGTCCCCGAAAGACTGCGCTTGATGTGTTCTGCGTCATCATGCTCGTTCATAGCAGTACTCACAGATCCTAAGCACAGTCAGCCAATATTGAGACCCGTAGAACGTCAAGCATACCTGGAGAGACACAGTTGACTCGTATGTGAGCATTCTCCTTCGCAGCTGTCCGCGAAAGACCGATGACAGCTGCCTTGCTTGCGCAGTATGCAACATGTCCCGGAGCCCCAAATTGACCAAACACGCTGGCGGTCGAGACCTGGGGGACAGTCAGAAATTGTGCAAAGCGTTGATCTTCAAGCTTACAATGCTAGCCCCGGCGGACATGGCTCTGAGCTCTGCACGTAGGCAGTTGAACACTCCGCGGGTATTGACTGCAAACATCTTATCCCAGACCTCATCACTGTATTCAGTGAGAGGTACTGGCTCAGCAATGATACCAGCCATGTTCACAGCACCATAGAGCTTGCCTAAAGTTTCGACTGTCTTCTTGATCCAGGCATCCACTGAGTCACTTTTGCTGACGTCTACCACTTGATAGATATGCTTGTCACCCGGCAACAAGTCTTTGGCCTTTTTCAGTGCTTCTTCGTCAATATCAGCGAGGGAAATGGTAGCTCTCCTCTCAGCAAGAAGCTTTGCGGTGGCTAGACCCATACCGGAGGCAGCGCCGGTTACAGCGATCTAAAATGTTATTCCTGGCCAGTGTTGCACGAGGAAAGGAGGACCTACCACTTTTCCTTCGAAAGAGGCCATTTTAGAAATTGGTGTAATAGAGTAATTGTGACCTTTGCACTATGTGATCAAAACTTTGGGGGAGGATTTGGAGGGACTTATGTCCAAGACAGCCCAGCCATAACCACCATGACTCTGTGACGTAGATCAATGGAAGGCCATTGGTGATGAGTTTACCCCGCATGCAAAGGTGATAAGCTGTTCTGGAAGTGGAAAGTCAACCCAAGTGGCGGATTGCTTAGAAGAACTCACACTCTGTTGCTACCCTTGCGCGATGGACCGATGGCCGGCCATCAACATAGCAAGTGAGGACGCGTCACATAATCACATTTGCATGTATGCATGACGAGACTTGCCAGTTCATGTTGGAGCTATCTTGTATTGCTTCCGATATCGCTGCTCATCCGAACCCATTTTGTCTATCCGTACTGTCCCTCCCATTCCAAATCTGCTCAATACGTTCTTTCGTTTCTGTAAATATCCGTAACCCACTTTGCTTTGCTGCACACTCGAACCATTGTACAAAAGACGCCCGTATATCATTATCATCAGTCTCACAAGCTGCAACAAAAGCAGGCCAAATCAGTCTCAAAGATCCATACCCCATTCCAGCATCCGATGCGTCAAACTCAAGCAGCCGATCGCGCACACCAAGAACATGCTTCTGAAGCATACTTGGATCCAAATCATAGATTCTACGATAAAAGTACACAGACAGCGCGTGTTGCATTGTATCAGCCAAACTGTTGAGAAGATTGACAGATTGCTGATGTTCTGGATCAACAGGCGCTTCGACCATCCATATTGACTGTCGAAGGACATGCAATTGCTTTATCCACCGCTCAACTGCTTTTGCTCGAGCCATGAACTCTTTCAATGTCAAACCAGAGTTAATAAGTTCATCTTGGTTCTGCTCCTTCTCTCGTGCGAGACGGATGACCAGCGAAAGCATAAAGAGGTGGAGCTCTGGCACGCCAAAGATCTCAGGATAAAGTGTAGCAGACCATATTCCTGGATGCTGAAGGTGAAGGTCATTTTCACCCTCTTCTTGACCTTTGACCTTGTGCATCTCCTGGTCCAGGTTACTCCAGGTGGTGAGACGGAACGACAGACTATCTTGGCTATATGCACTGGCACCGCTTGCTTCTATGGCTTCGCGAACGCGATTCCGATGATCCAAGTTCAGTGTGCTTTGTGTAAAAGTGCTCTCGTGTGATAGACGCTCAAATACATAACAATGATGCAGTAACCTGACTTTGCGAGACTTCAGCCGGTTCAGGCCTTTTGTTCGGATGAACTTCTCCGTTTCCAGGAAGAAGTATTCTGCTTCATCTCGATTACCAGAGAGTATCGCAATTTGAACCATGGTCAAGAGGGCCATGAGTACAGACTTGTATTTGGCCGTCTTGGGGATGTCGTATGCAGTCTTGAGCATAAGACAGACATGAAAGTGGGCTTGTTGATAATATGTCTTGCCTTGGTCTAACCATTTCGTGGAGCTGTGAATACCGCCCAGGCTAAAAGCGCTGATCGATAATGTACCATAAAATGCACATAAACTTGCATGGTCCATTTTCTCACCGAGGGTCAGTGCCGCCAAACAGCTCTTGACATGCGGGAGGAAGAGAACATGCCAAGGTGTTTTGCTGTGACGGTATGGAGTCAAGCCTCGAAGCACGATCGTCGCGTAATGCTTAACTAGTAATACAGCATCGCGCGGCACGTCCGTCTCGACCTGAGATGACACAGAGCCTGAGCTAGGAGACAGATGCGATAAATATAGACTTGGAGATCCAAGCTCAATAGTAGAAGAACGTGCAAGTGGTGATGGAGGCTTCTGCGCAGAAGCTGATTCACCCATCCAAGGCATGGCGGTTTCAATGCCCATGGCCACGGGATCCCACCAGTCAGGGAGATCGAAATGCCCTGGGTCCAGCCAACAGCTCACAGGGAAACTTTCCAAGGTCTTCAACCAGTCTGTACGAGGTATAAGTGCGTTATGTCCCCTCGATATTTGATGCTGAGCATCTCGAGGAATCGTTCCAGTCGCAAAGTCGAGTGTTGAGGTCACGACTTCCACGTCGTCGTCGAAGTCAGGGAGTAGTAATTGATCCTCTTCAACAGCGTGAATCTGTGGGTCATCTATCGCGTTCTCATCTATCTCATCCAGAGTGCTCAAGGGGTCTGAGGGCAATTGTTCCGTGATGCGAAAAGCTCCAAAAGGTCCTCTGGAGATTTGCAGGTCTGAAGACGCCTTGTCGCATTCTTCGTCTATTTGGGAAAGATGCCAACTCGCCAATTGTGGTGGAACGTCTTGCGCGATCTGTTCACTCAAACGTTCGCGCTCTCGGTCCGTTAATAGTGGTCTCCGAAAGCGAGCGATTCCCGTTGACGACGGGTCATCAAAGTCGAAGAAGATGTCTTTGCTATAACCTCCACAATCAAGACCTGACATGCTACACATAGAACATCCGGGGCGTCCTTCATCGCATTTCACACGACGACTGCGACACTGGAAGGGGTCAGTCAGGAATGACGGGTTGACGGATTGAACGTACGGTGACGCATCCTCCAAACGAACGAGTCCGCCGTCCTGGGACCCGCTTGGTCTTTGCTGTGGACTTCCCTACAGAGGGAGGCATAATGAACAGAAGTTGTCTCCTCGACGAGGCCTTCTTCTCAGCCGGGAATGTCCACTTGTAAAGGGCCCCAAGATGCAGGCATCGGCACTCCCGCCGTGGTGGAGAAGTGAGATAAGGCTAATCACTTCCCCGCCTTTCGGTTATCGGTACCAATCCCTCTCCTGGGGAAACTTTCCTATCCTACCTTACCTAACCAAGCGATGAAACCTTGTAATAGAGTGATGAACGATCAGCAGTGACAGAAACTCTGCAGTTCGTATCGGTAGTTGGCTCCTGCAGGGCGCACTCTGATCTCGTGCCCTTCGGATTGTCGCGTATGATAAGGTTCTCCCCGCACTTCGCAACGGTTCGTTACTTCATCCAAACTTGCGATTGGGTGGGAATGTTCCACTATCGAAGCCACCATCATAAAAGGAAAGTTATATCTGGTGGCAAGATATGTCGCATTTCACAGTGTGATAGCATGATAGGAAAGTCGAGCAGACTATCCTGTTCAGGCCATTGGTTGAGAAGAAAACGTGAAGGCAACTCCGACATGGCACGATCGAATCATTACTCTTGAGATATATAGATAGATACCGTCTGACGTTGACAGTCTGCACCAAGTTGAAACAACAAGACAGCTCGATACATCATCACTCATCGCATTATTCACACTATCAGCAATGGGTTCTGTACCTCAGTCTACCAGCACTTTCGACGTCCTCATCCTGGGCGCAGGTCTCTCTGGCCTGTGCTCACTCTACCAACTCAAGAAGCGCTTCCCAGAATGGCGTATCAGGGTCCTTGATGCCGCTCCCGATGTTGGAGGCACATGGTATTGGAACTCTTACCCCGGATGCCGATTCGACTCTGAGTCGCTGTCGTACTGCTTCTCGTTCGATAAGGAGCTTCTTGATGAGTGGCACTGGAAGGAGGCTTTCTCACCCCAGTCAGAGACTCACAAGTACATCACCTATTTCGCCGAGAAGCACAATCTCAAGAAGGATGTTCAGTTCAACACCACTGTCACAAAGGCTACATGGAGTGAGTCTGATCACACATGGACCTTTGTCGATGAAGCTGGTAACGAATACGTCTCCACGTTCTTCATCAGCTGCATGGGTTTCCTATCCGCACCCTCTCTTCCCGCGATCGAAGGCATTGAAGGCTTCAGCGGCAAGCTATTCCACACTTCTCGCTGGCCCAAGGACCTTGACATCGCTCGCGACTTTGTGGGCAAGAAAGTTGGAGTAATCGGCACCGGCGCAACAGGTATCCAGATCACCACTGCCCTCTCCAAGGTTGAAGGCGTGGAGTCTCTCAGCGTCTTCCAACGCACAGCCAACTGGTCCGCTCCTCTTCGCAACTCTGAAATCACCATTGAGCAAATGGCCGAGCACAAGAAAAACTATGACAACATCTTCAAAATTTGTGATACGAGCTCATCTGGTTTCATGCATCATGGCGACCCTCGAAAGTCACTTGAGGTTTCAGAGGAAGAGCGTCTAGAGCTTTGGGAGAAGCTATATAACGCACCTGGTTTTGGAAAGTGGCTGGGCGTGTTCTCCGATACCTACACAGATCGATACGCCAACAGTTTGTATTCCAACTTCATGGCTGAGAAGATCAGACAACGAGTCAATGACCCTGCTATTGCGGAGAGCTTGATTCCCAAGAACCATGGTTTCGGCACGCGCCGAGTTCCTATGGAGAGTGGTTACTTCGAAGCCTTCAACAAGCCAAATGTTCATCTTGTTGATCTCCAAAAGTCGCCTATTGATCGTGTCACACCATCAGGCATCTTGACTTCAGATGGCAAAGAGCACAAGCTCGACATTCTGATCTGCGCTACTGGCTTCAATGCCATCACCGGTGCCTTCAGTGCTATCCACTGGCATGGCAAGAAGAACCGACCATTGATCGCAACGAGCGACAGCCCCAAGGGCGACCAAGCAGTCTGGGTTGACCATCGACCCCGAACATTCCTGGGCATCACTGTTCCCTCGATGCCAAACATGTTCATGGTTCTCGGTCCCCATCAACCCTTTGGCAACGCTACACGAAACATTGAACATGGTGTCCAAGCTATTTCAGATATGCTGCAGTACTGCAAGGACAATGGGTACACTTCTGTTGAACCAACAGAAGACGCCGTTGAGCAATGGACCGAACATGTGGTGAAGTGCAGCGAGAGCCAGGTCCTCATGAATGAGATCGACAGTTGGATGACAGGTGTTAATAAGAACGTCAAGGGCAAGAATGTTAGAAGTGTTGCACGATGCAGTGGTAGCATTGGAGAGTATCGAAGGCGGTGCGCTGAGGTCAAGAAGTCGGGCTACAAGGGTCTTATTTTCGCATAGATAGAGGTAATCAAAATTTGTACATTTGCAGGAATACCCATTCTCCGTATGTTCTCGAATTTGAGTGAGACTTTTGAACCCTGATGATGCCCATGGTTGGAAATGCTGTGGGATTCTGATCATACGTTTTGCCAAAGCTCTTGCATTCAAGACCATGACTTAGCAAAACCCACCATAACGTTGAAATATCAGTTCATTACTAGCCTTTATACACTTTCGAATCAGGATAATAAGATTCCAAGGATTAACTTGATATGCTATCGTAAGTGCATTTTGCAACAGACATTATCTAGAAGCATCTAACCTAACCTATAGTGCCAGTAATGACAGCAACAGTTCAACTTGGTCAGCAGACATAGTCACGCTGGAGACAATTCGTCAGATTCCCGAGATGTCTCCGTTCAATTTCACCCTTTATCACGGACTTGCTTTCCCATTATCATCTGCACATCAGATAGAGGCCTTCCAGCGAATACGTTATCGTGCATTCCCCGCATTTCAATGAGGAAAGTTATATCTGGTGGCTGAACATTGTGGGGCAAGCCCAAGATAGCGAGAACGCTCCATGTCAAACCAGGAAAGCTTCTCCAAGTTAGCTTCGGATATCGGTCGCTGAGCCACGGACTTGTCAAGCCTGGGACAATTGGGATGAAATAGTTATAGGTGTATAAGAGCAACTCTAGATTAAAGAGATAGACATCAATACCAATCATCATTTTCTCAAGCACCTTTCAGTTCACAAGTCCCTCTTCTCTAACACTATTGTCACAATGGATGTTCCAGGTTACGCTTTGATCACAGGAGGTGCTTCAGGCATCGGCCGAGCATGCGCCAGAGCATTCGCCCGCGATGGCAGCGCCGGTATTGCACTTATAGATCTCAACCTTGAGTCTCTACAAATCGTCAAGTCTGAGATTGAAAAGGAGCAGCTATCACCCAGAAAGGACTTCAAGATTGAGGTCTACTCTGCAGACGTCACAGATGAGAACCGAATCAATGAGATTGTCGCAGACGTTGCAAAGAAGTATGGACGCATCGACTATGTTGTCAATGCAGCTGGTATTGCCATGAAGCATCAAGGCGGTGCGGCTTTTGCTCATACAGCTGATTGGAATCGAGTCGTCAGCATCAACCTGACAGGAACGTTCTTTGTTCTGAGAGCAACTGCACAAGTTATGTTGAAGCAAGAACCCATCCGCTCGTCTATAAACGGAAGAGAATTACAGCGTGGATCTATTGTCAACTTCTCTTCCATTCAAGGCGTTGTTGGTATTCCACTGTCGACATCTTATACCGCTGCCAAGCATGCCATCATCGGCCTTACACGTTCAGCTTCGGAGGACTACGCCAAGGAGGGACTTCGCATCAACGCCATCTGCCCAGGATACACAGAGACACCAATGACCACAAAGAACCCTGAGGTACTAAAGGCTATGCAAGAGCGGATCACAACAGCCGTTCCCATGCAAAGAATGGGTGCACCAGAAGAGATTGCTGATGGCGTTTTGTATCTGTCTGGAGGAAGAAGTTCGTTTGTGACTGGGTCTGCTTTGGTTGTTGATGGTGGTTATACACAAAGGTAATGACGACCGGGAGGATCACTGGATTGGAAGGTTGGAGTCAGGCATTGGGAGCTGGAACAAGGGTATCATAGATTGAGTAGTAGGCTGATGTCTCGTACATCTTAGGCTAAGGCGATGCAGACATTTGAGATAATAATCGATGATCAACCTTCTTACCATATCCTCTTCTTTGTATTTATATTATGTGAGTGAACTGTTACTCCTTGGAAGCGAATTGTGCTAAGTTCTATAGGCCTTATTTAGTAATAATTACTTGACATACCTTCTTGTTTTTAAGATAGCATCAGCCATAAGATACCTTCGTTATTTCCTTGACATAGCGATTCCCTCGTTTCATCTGCTTCCCTCAAAACCATGCAAACGAAGCCAAAACTCCAACTCATTAGTCAGCGGGTTTAGCTCAGTTGGGAGAGCGTCAGACTGAAGTCAAACTTCAATCCTCACCAAATCAAGTGATATCTGAAGGTCGTGTGTTCGATCCACACAAACCGCATCGAATTCTTTTTGCGCTTTCTCACTACAACTCCGCCGCAAACCATGCGACTCTTGCATCAGCACTGCCACTACAGTAAGCTTACGGGGCGGTGAGCAACTCAGCCTTAAACCGCGACATGTGTGTAGTTTTAGAGGCAAGATCAGTCAGATCCCTGTTCCTTGTTCCCTGTTCAGAACCCTCAGCCTCTTCCATAGCGTTTCAGCCTTTGGCACCATTCTTACATGCCCTCTAATCTTACCTTCAATAACACATCAACGTCAGGATTGATCAAACACAGCTGAGTTTTATCCTTAATTCACCCTTGAAGTTCATGATGAAATCGAAAATGACAGACAAGATCGATCACGGCCCCAAAGGCATCTCCGCCAATGACGAAGCATCTGCGGCGATCTACGCATCTCTAGACAATAATCGACAAGAAATCCGACTTCTTACGCTTCTTCCGTCTGAAGATAAAGATGCAGATATTCGTTGCACCCTTTCGCACGCCGTGCTCAACACCTCGTCTGAGAATCCAGCATATGAAGCGCTATCCTACGTATGGGGAGAGCCTGATTTCTCAGAGCCAATAATTCTAAACGGCCATACCTTCTTCATCACACCTAGTTTGAAGTACATTCTGTCCTGCCTGAGGCAACGGGACGACCAGCAACGAGTTCTTTGGGTCGATGCAATCTGCATCAATCAGTCAGACGTCGAGGAGCGGGGTCACCAAGTTGCCCTCATGCGCGAAATCTACTCAAATTGCCAACGAGATATCGCGTGGCTAGATCCAATGACTGGCAGGACAAAGGTCAAGGCTCGGGAGCTCTACAGTCTTCCGGATTTCGAAGAAGAGGAAGAAAGAGTGAAGAATGGGATGGACTTGATGCGCGATATAGCTGAGAAGAATCCGCAGACTCTGAAGGAACTGCAAGACCAGTACCGAGAAGGTGGTTATCGTCTCCTCACGGAATCACAGTATATGCTCGGTGGTGTCTTCAGAGACCCAACTCTTTGGAAACGGCTATGGGTCATGCAGGAGCTTTCTTTGGCCCCGCGGTTGACGCTCATGTCTAGAGATGGTGAACTGAGCTGGGATGTTATGAACAACCTCTTCAAAGACGAACCATATATCGACGCGTTCCATATGGGCCGTAGTAGTAGTCATGCTGACTGGTACTACAAGGATTTTAGCGAAGTCTTCGTTCCTATCAAGCTCATTGAGGACCAGCGTCGCCTTATGTCGCACGGCAAAGGTTCCAAACTGATGGACGTGTTGGTGCGATTTCGGGAGATGGAGTCGACAAATCCACGGGATAAGATCTTTGGGCTTCTTGGTCTCATCACGGAAAACCATGGCATCAAGGTCGATTATTTGATGTCGGTTCCAGAGCTTTATCAGCAGACAACAGTCTCGCTGATCAACCTTGCCGGAAACTTGGATATTCTGTGCCAAAATCCATTTGAGCGTCTTAAAGGCCCAACATCGCTATGGTGCGTTGACTGGAGCGAGGGCCAGCATAAGCTGCCGTCTTGGGTTGCCGAATATGATAGCAAACGGTGGCAATGTGTACCGATACTCTTTGCCCAGCGCGATATTTTCAACGCTGGTATCAAAACCTGCGACACTCCATGTCGACTTGTGGGTCCTGGAGAAGAGATTCTGGTCACAAAAGGCATCATCCTCGGAACAGTTGGGCCTGTGCTTCAGGATGACAAGAACCTCGGGGCATTCGATGTCATGAACTTGTACCTTGGCAAAGATGCCCTCGAGCAACCCCAGGAGCATCTGTATGCCCCAAAATTTAGGGACAAAAAACTGTCAACAGGTGAGACTGCTGTTCGAGCATTCTGGCGAACAATGGTGAAAGATTGCACATTGCCCCCAAGAATGTGGCGTTTGAGAGAGACGGAAATTGAACGCCTCGATGTTGAAAACCAGCAGATTTTGAGCGACGGATGGAGCAACCTCCAAACCTACCGTTTACACTTCGGCGATAGGTACTCCCGGTCTGCCTTCAGTTACCAACCCGACCAAGATGAAGATCTCACCGAACTGGATACAGAAGGCCAGGTATCAAATCATTACAGTTCTGTCTGCTTCATGTTCGCGGTTACGGAAAATGGACTGTTTCTAGCGACGCGTTTTGCTGCGAAGCAAGGTGATGTTGTGGCTGTCCTTGATGGAGGGAAGGTCCCTTTGGTGTTGCGCAAAATTGACTCTAAATATGGTGTTGAAGGGGGGGTTTACAGGATCGTGGGCTCGACCTATGTGCATGGCTTCATGGATGGTGAGGCGGAAGTTGGTGTTGCTAAGGGATGCTTAGAGAAGCGGGAGATTCTGATCGCGTAAAGATTGATCCTCAACACAGACCGAGGATCCAAGCAAGTACCACAGATCAGGAGAGCTAATTTCATAAAAGATTATGGTAATTTATGGTCATATTTTCTTAGGACTACCTAAACTTGGTCCATCTCATGTTCCATACCAGGTTGCGCACAACAGGGTGCCCCGTTAACAGATAGCATCTTTCCCACCTTGACTCAGCTCGTTCCATAAAACTAATATCTCAATAAAAGGACATCAAACATTACTCACTGTCCTCACCATGCCCATCAGACCTCTTAAACATGTCCCAAACTGCCTCCAAGTCAACGTCGTCAGTCAGGTTGGACTTCAAAGCAGCATCGTAGTTCGCTTGCGCCTTATCCAGTCTGCTCTTTGCAACCTGTGCTTCTTTCTGAATACGCTCAAGCTTGAGTGCACATAAGGCACGCGCATCAAAGGTCTTTTTGAGGTTCCCTATCGTGGTCATAATGCGACTGGGTCCATAGAGTCTCGTGAACCTGGCGGAATGTTTCGTCTGCTTCTTGCTTTCGATTACGAGCTTGAACTCTCTCGGCCTGTGTTACGGCCACAGAGTTATCGCGGTGCAACATGTCCAACAACGCTTTCTCAGCGTCATTCTTGACCGAAACGGCGGTATCAAGTTCAATGGCCATTATGCGGCGGGCAGTTTCGATCCGATCAGAACTTAGACTCCCAAGAACCTTATCGATGGTGATTCGAGGACTCTTACTGCGGGGCGAATTTGGTGGCTCGTATTCGTCGCCTTGGAAGGGTCGCTTTGCGGTTCGTGGAGAGACTCGCCGTTCATCTTCTGTCGATGCGGTCGTATCGTTGAGAAGAGGTGAGAGTTGCTGCCTGGTTGACGGACTGAAGGAAGGAGAACTCAATTTTGAAGCGATGGTGTCTTCCTGAGGTGTTGCTACTCCGCAGTCATCTCCCGTCGTAGAACCTGTATTGTTATCAGCCAATGCTCTGGACGCCGCGGCATTTCGAGAACTTGGGCCAGTCGACCTCAGTCAGCTGGTAGGCAGAATTACCTGACGACGAACTGCTGTCATTTCCCACTTCAACCGTCGATGAACTCATGTTCTTATGTGCGTGGTTCACCATCTTCTTGGTCAGGCGTGCAGATTTTGGATGCTTGTGCTTTGAGTTGAGTTCAGGTTTCCTGGCAGCAAGGTCCTGGTCGACAACACTCCTGAGGAATCCGTGAGGCTCCCAGAGAGAAGACAGCGGGATCTTTTTCATCACGGCTAGCTCAGTGATGAGTCTGAGGCAGCGGACAACGCTACGGCAAGGCTTGTGAGCACTCGCAATATCGGCAGGGATCCAGTGTGACCCTTTCCACTCGTTGTTAAGCCAAGCGATGTTGTTCTCATGGATTTCAAGTCTTTGTTGCTTTTTCATCTCCGAATCTTGTTTGGGTCGAGCCATGTTCAGCTTGCACGATCGATGTTTCTTGAAGCCGGCACGTTGCGTCGGTATGGTGCAAGCCTTCCCAAATAGATGTCAGTAATTCCCTCGACAAGTATCTGGGAGACTCACTGATGGCGCTTTGATGGATGAGCCGCTGCTCGAGTCTGGCGGGTTGTTGGCGTGAGGATGGAGAGTGTCGCTGGAGAGAAGTTGAAAATTCTTTCTGGCGTTGTTCTGGGGAAAACCTCCCGCGCGAGGTTGGTGCGCGTGATTCAGGTAGGTAGCCTGCGACTTGTTTGGCAGGTGTTGTTGTTCAGCACTGCCTGGCAGTGGAGGTGACTGGCTCAGCCAAGCAGCCTGGGCTGTTAAACACCAGCAATCCCTACATCTAAATTATCATCCTTCATGGCAAGGTGATCTGGGCAATAAAGTCATGATATTAACGATCCTTTCTTTTATCGTTTCGAGCACTTCAATGTGTCAAAACACCAGGCCAGAACGTGTGCTTGATCTTGTTGTCTTGCTGCAGATTGATTGGTGACATAGAAAGAAGACACTCAGTACTAGGTAATTTTCAAAAGTCGCTCTTGAGAGATGAAGTCACTGCAGGAGGAGGAATATAGGCGAATGGTTCAACCTCGTTTCCCTTAATTAATCTTTACCGACTTGACTTGTCAAACAACATCTCCCCAGAGCTACTCACATTGGATACAGGCTCTCTTGTGGAGTCATGAATACGATCGCATTGATGGATATAATGGTGCATATCTGTAGGGCTGACCGCATAACACAACCACTAAACCCCAATAACCTTAGCTCCAATAGTCCTAGATCTTCTGCAAGTTGGGGGCCGTGATGTCATTGTCCAGCACACACTGAGAGTTCCCTTTTTCAGGTGCTCAGCTTGCAGATCCGTAATTCACTGGGCATTATCAGCCACTCGCCTTGATCCAACCTTCGTAATCTCTGCACTTTAGAAGTAAGGTAGATAGCAATAAGGGTTTGAGAGACACTCTTGCAATTTAAGCATGATTTCATAGCGTCGATCTTCTGATATGCAGCTTATGGTTGACTCTCCATCGGGCCGTAAGAGAGTATATATTCTACAATTGTCTCATCATCTCCCTTTACAACCTTCTCTCTCATTATCAGATACACCTTTACTGTCATAGCCAATACAATTTGCACCTTCAAATACCTATATCAATTACTTGCGCTTCTTCGTACAATAACCTCATTATGGCAACGGCATATCGTCAACCCCAGCACTACGCTCCACCTCCAGGCCCCCCTCCACAGCATGTCATGTACAGGCACCCTCAAGGCCAAGCCATGTATCATGCACCACCCGCTCAGATGCAAGGCCGTGTTCAAGGCCCAGCTCGGTTCAAAATCACCAAGCCTTCTTTCCACGACCGTTACGAGTGCAAGCCTGACAATGCACCCGATGGTCCTGCACCCTACAGCCTTGAGATCTCAAACAATTAGAAGAAGCACCCCGACCTGGTCTAAAACGCAAAGGGGATCTCAATGGCTGCATGCTATTTACCAAAGGCCAGCAAGTACTACAACAGCGACGAGAAGACATTCCGCATTGGTCTCGGAGATCCATCAAATGTCCGGTGGACAGAGATGCTATACCACGGAAAGGACAAGTACAGCTGGACGTTCACTTTCAGCCTTCCAAACACGGGACAGCCTGTCCCAATGACTTGGAGAAAGTACAACAGCGGGGCTGTAGATGGTATGAAGGCGTCTCGTTTAACAAGCGACAATAACTTCAAGCTACTCGATCCCAACGGACAGCTCATGGCAGTCTTTACAAGCCATACCATGAGCTTCCGCCTCAGCGCCGCTGGAACTCTGCAGATCAATATGGATCTCGGCCCCGTGTTTGATTATGCTGTCATCACGACTTTGCTGTCTATATACGATTTCCAGAAGCGCGAAGAGGACAGTAGATCAAGCAATACAAGCGCTGCGGGTGCTGCCGCCGCCAGTAGTTCTTGTTGATCATAGGACTCATGGCATAGATTAAAATGATAAATACAAAGATTAAGTTTCTCTCTCAATTTCTCGCAATTCAAGCTATAAGGTTCTATTCATATGCTGTTGGAATGTCAAAGCTAGGGAGTCATTCGCCGGCCATAAGGTTTTCCTCTAGGCAGCTAACAGAGGTAAATCACGCTCATATTTCACGATACAAACTTTTACCCAAATTTCAAAAAGTTTCCTGTGAATAAACTCTAAGCTTTGCTGTTAAAATTGGCATTTTGAGCTTCCGATCCAATTTCCTGGAACCCTGACGCTGAAGAACTGGAAGTCACGGGAATGTGTGTATACAATGCCTACAATCGTGCCGGGCCAGACATGAAGTGACTGCTTTTAGAGCTGTCGTTCACTTGATACCCAGGCTTAGATTAGAGGAAGTTACTCTGTGCTTAGATGGCATATTTTGTGCTGATTCAGGCTGCGAGCTGATGCTGAGCGTGCACCTCGACTTGCATGAAAATAATTTACATGATTGTCAAGAAAGCGCTGATCCAATAGGTGGCATGGGCATGTAGCTTAGCCAATGGTATGAAATGTGTATAAACCTTATCACTATACCAGCGACATCTATCTAGGAACACTTCAAGAATAACACCTTATTTTTAATACACTTTTAAGTAGTCAAACTTTATTCTGAAGAGTATGTCTCATCGCTTCCTATCTCAAGCTGGAGATGAAATAAGCACGAACGAAGTTTCTGTATCAAACCCTATCAATTTAAGAAGTCTATAAATAACCCCCCAACTACGTGTGATCTGCCCTTTACTCTCTCGACTTTTTCTTTTCTCTACATATGATTCCGCATCTCATCTTCACCCCTCAAAATGAACAGAACCTCGCCTCTGCTTAGTCTCCCAACCGAGTACTTCTCATGGTTATGGAGTCCTTGGAGTCTCCATTCAGTATAAGAGCATTCGCCTTCTCCTATCCCAGAGCCTTGCATCTACTCCAGAAACACCGTCAACGCCTTTTGGAACCAGCCGTACGCGCCTTCGACAGAAAACGTCCAATCGAAAAGCTATTCGGATATGACGTTCGCGCTTGTCGGTTACGCTTGGCTGTGCGCAACGTGGCATTTTTAAATCCTGCAGAAGGGAGGCAAAAGATATGCAAAGCAGACTTCTATGGCACTTTAACTCGGCTGGACTGGTGCAACCTAAGCCTACTCTGCGAAATGACCAGCCTGAACAATGAAATCGACCGGTTCATCTCAAGGTACTCAGTGCACGCTTGGAACAAGATCCAGGACGACTGTGCTAGGTAATTCTCGCGTCGAAGGGCCGGTGTACCAAGCGTTATGCCTTACCAACCGGTGGACCTTACTAGCAGCGAGCTGAGGCGGCTACCGGAAGCATTCTTTGGCTTCGAATGCAAACGACACTATCTCGCCTACGATAAGCGCCTATTGCACGAGACGGAATTTCATCAAGGCATGCTTTTGCCCATCTACAACAGAAAGTCCTTTCCAGAAGGGTACTTTGCTGATAACAGCATTAACGGCTCTCGCCTGTCCATCTTCTGCTTCATATTCCAATGCTATGGAAATCTCATACGCCGGGTCGATCGACAACTTGAGCTTGAAGAATCACGCCAAAAATCGGAACCTCAACGGTCTGATCTCATACGCATAGCAAGGTTTCGTATAAGGACTCGAGATGAGGAGCTGCGTTACATTGCTCTACTCTGTTTGCAGGGTTACGTTTGTCTCACCATTGCAGAACAGTATACTGATGATGAACTCCACCTGTTCATTCTCAACAGCTTCATGTGGTTTTGCAAAGATGGCACGAATCATATTCCAGACCCTTATGGTAGATTAGGGCTCAGCCTCGAACGGTTCACACCCGAGTATTATCCCAACGACGATACAGTTCATGAGCCGTGGAGCCGAGGGAGATTCTTCTGGGATGAAACCCGTATGTTGGAACTCCGACAGCGCACAACAGCAGGTTAGTTTACCAACAAATCGTAGACTGAAAGGTGCTTTCGAACGTAGAATCGTTAGTCAACGACTGGGCATAATCAAGCAGAAAATACATACGAAATTGTATGACTTTTCACTTACGCAGATCGTCGGTCTTGGAGTACCGACCTGAGGTTTAGCCGCCGCAGAAAGATTTCGAGGGTCAACATAAGACTTTCCATGCTTCCACATGTAAAGATAAGAGGCCGGTGGATTGAAACTAACCAGGGAAGATTCAAGGGAGGTTTCGGCAGGGCTACACCCCCTTCGGTTAGGTTGTCGACAGGGCAGGGTTAGAGAAGTCCAGTAGCGTCTTGTTCGGCCGCTGAAGAGGTTGCTTTGAACTGCGCCAAGGTCGTTGTCTGAGATTTTGACAATTAATTTTGCGGCTTTAAATGAGGAACATGGGTTCTCATCCTTTGAATTTAGGTATCATGCTATAACACCGTGCTATTGTAATGGTGCCATGACAGGGAAGTGCGGCGCTAGAATCAAAAGTCGTCCCCATGGCTGGCGTTGGCCGCTGAAACATTCGTCAGCTGTAAAACATATTCAGTGTTTTCTACAGATCATTTAGGCATTGTAGAAATCTGCTTCTCATCCAACCTGGACGAATAGCTTCGAGTAGATTGAGCAGCGACGCATAGGGGGAGCTTTGTCAGTATCCGAATCATTTGCAGCAACATTATCTGGCAGAGGCTATCTGATTTTGACCTCGGGTCACGTCTGCTGAAACCTTGAGTTTTGATTGAGGCATTGTACTGGATATCAGAGTAACGGAGGCATTATGCATCCTATCCTCCCGACTCCGCATTGACCTTTAACCAGCCCTAGAGGAGCAGGAAAGCTTATACCTTTAACCAAGATACCAAATTTACCCAAGTCTTTTTGTTACAGAATATGGGTCCTAAGTTCTCTTGCCTCCCCAGCATGGCTGGAGAGACTGGGGTCCGTCGTTTAGATAAGGACATGTCGCTAAGATAAGAAACAAACGATCCAAAAATCCCCTAAAGCCCACTATAATTTTGGGGCACAGTCCAAGCATCGCCCTGTTTTAAAGACAGAGTCGCATTGACGGAACATTACTCGGGTAGGGTCTAGAGACCGACCCCCCGTGCTTTCCTTTCCACCGTAGGTGCCCGTGCGTCAAGCACGGGGGGTACGGTGACTAGGCAAAGGGGCGGGTGACTAGGCAAAGGGGCGGGT